>JABXWE010007211.1:0-39377 GCA_014611495.1 Limonius californicus
ATATATATATATATATATATATATATATATATATATAAGTTCAATTAACTAACAGGGCCTTTCCCAACTTTAAATTCTCTATCAAAATTTTATCTTAATGGAAAATAGATTGTCCTATTTCCGAAAAATTTCGTTGTGAAGATAGTTCGTCTTGAGAATCATTAACGCAGCGAGTCACCAATAATTTGCTGCTTTTCTGATTGATTTTAAGAGAAAATTTGAAAACAGGCAACATTGGAATGCTGGAACCAAAATTAACAAAAGCTTTTATTCAGACTTATTTATACATGTAAAATTGTATCCTCATATCCCGACAAATAATAGCAATATAATAGGAACGAGTCAGGGTTTATTTTCAACCAATTTATTTCAAAATTTTGAAAAATAAAATTCTGCCTATTTCTGTCATTTATTGACAGCCTTTTGCGTCCCACTGCGGGGCATCAGCCTCTTCTCTACCACGTGTTTCTCCTCAGCGCTACGGTAGAACCACGGGAGAACTATAGTTTAACGTCGAATTCGAACGACAGAAATTCCAGAGAAGGTTTGTAGCATTACTATATCCCCAATTCTGTGTGGTGGGTTGCAGACAAGATTTTTATAAAACCGCATAGTAATGCTTAGGTTTCGAACCCAAGCCAGAGTCGACGTTTTATTCAGAAAGCGAACGCTCTTCCAACTGATCTACTACTACACCTTGCCTATATCTATAAATTTATAACTGTAATCTTCAATTTCAAAATATTAGTTAGAGCATAATTACAATTAATTAATTTTGTTTCATGGCACAGTTAGTAGTAATTAACTATGGGAAGGCTTAAGAAACAAAAGACTCACCGAACAGTTAATATGAATAATATTATAATGTAAATACAAAGATATCATCAACCAAGTAATAGTATGCTACAGATTATCGAGTAAATTCACCAACGCAGAGGGAGTTAGACAAAGTAGTGCCTTAAAACCTTTATTTTTTTTTGCACAATGGATGACGCAACTAAAGGGTTCCCAATAAGAATGGAGAAGTTTATACGATAGAAGAACCTATAAAGAAAACCAAAGCCGAAGTGAAAATAAGAGATGAAAGTATCAAATAAGTACAATCCTACAAATACCTAGAAAGCATAGTTAACAGCGAGCGGCACATTAAAGACGAACTAAACTAATGAACACTCTCGGTAAATCGAATTTACCACACACGACCGAAAAAATTTCGTAACTTTACATTTATGTTAGTTATCAGTAAATTATGATTCAAATCGGCGTCTACCCGGGATATGTTTTCGCGCTTTTGGCACTGTTTCTAAATCGCTTATTAAATAGGATAAAATCAGATTGGTTTCTCACTATTGTTGCTTCATTGTCTTGGAGTTAACCCATGTATACTGTCTTCTTGCTGGTAATCTAAACGAATTATTTGTGATAACCATTTTCTCTTCTTGACAAAATTGAATAAGTCTTTCCCCATGTTCATTTCTGTTACCTAGTCCGTAATCGCCAACTATGTCATTTAATCTTCCATTAATTTAATTTTTTTATAAATTTATATTTGCAGCTTGTCTATTTGCCTATAGATTTATTCTACTTCTTCGTCATTTTTGCCTGCTGTGGAAGCATACGTCTATATGATATTTATATTTATTGGATTGCCTTCTGTCTATAACATTATTATAAGATCAGAGTATAGAATGAAATTTGTCACAGAGTTATGGTGTTCGCCATTAACTGTAATTGCCATTCCACTTTTATGAATGTTGTCATTTCTTCCAGAATAATATACAACAGTGCCATCTGATCGAAATTTACCTGATCCTGTTAATCTAGTTTCGCTAACTCCCAGTATTTCAATTTTATTTCTTTAGTTATGGTTTTTAGTATTCCTGATTAATACATTGTTCGGACGTTCTTCGCACCCTGTCCCATTTAAGGGACGCCGAGAACTTGGGGGCATTTCTTTATTCTGTCTTGCCATGGTGATTGTTCTTGGAAATATAGTGAAGTGGTTCCCCTTGTCTTCTTCCCCGCAGGATTTCATCCATTGCAGTTACTTCCACCATGCATGAAGAAATGAAGATGTCCTTTAATGGGCCGTATCAATACCATATCATAATCATAATTTCATAAGTTGTCTTCTCTATTTTTTCTGAAGGCATCTACATAAAAATATGTCACGTCCGCACAAAATGCCACCCCAAACACAAAAGGCCGCTCCCAGGACCCATTTAAAACTTGATCTTCCAGAAACCACATCCTGTCACAATTAATCTCAATCCCGCCTTTCGTTCTACAAGATAACTTTAAATAAATTAAATACCCAAATCCGGCGAGATGACAATCAATTTTGTTTAAATTACTAGACCCAAACTATCCCTAAATTATCAAAACGGTAAATTTTTCTGGAACAAATTTTAATTCCTCACCGGCCAAAAAACCCAAACCATCCTCCACCTAACTGCAGACATTATTTTCAACAACCCCCAAGATAAGGCAAATTGTTTCGCTCAAACCCTTCAAAACATTCACCAAGTCCCAAATCATCCAACTTTCTACGAACAATTCTGAAACCAAGTCATAAACACCGTCACGTAATTTCGCCACATCCCCTACGCCTACAATGAATTTCTAATTGAACCAATCTCAAAGAAAACAAATTTTACCCAAAACCTTTCAATAATTCCAAAGGTTCAAGCTCAGTCCAACTGCAGCTCCTTTCATTAAAAAAACTTTCTGACCTGCCATTTAAGCTGTAACCATCATCTTAAATTCCTGGTTACGTATATTGTACTTTCCCACTATTTGGAAAGAAGCAACTTCCATCATGTTCCACAAACTCAACAATGATGCCCACAAGCCCTTATCATATCGCTCCACACCTCTACTAACCATTCTAGGTAGAACCATAGAAAATATAATCGGTTCCCACCTCCGAGATTTGTGAGAAACCAACAACCTCCTCCCTCAGGAGCAATTTTAATTTCGTACCTGCTGCTCCACAATAAATCCCATCTTAGAATTTCATTGCACCAGAAGTGCCGACTTGAACGGATGTACGCTTGCAGTCTCCCTGGACATTGAGCGCGCGTTTGATTTGGTTTGGCGTGACGGTCTTATTCAAAAACTTATTTCTCTCAACTTGAGCCCCACTTTATCAAATTAATAGACACTTTCTTTTTTACCGCTCCTGCATAGTCAAAATTTGCAACTCATATTCCCACCTTATCAGCCTTCATTCAGACGTTGCCCGGGGATCCGTCTTTTCCCCCTGATTATACTCTGTCTACTACCATGGTTTTCTGTCACACATCCGACCCGAGTCAATACATAACTCTTCGCGGATGACACCGTCATCTTGACCACACAAAAACATTATTTTCTGTTTCTCATCAAATTCAAATCGCTCTCAACAGCATTCACCGGTGGACCGGACGGTGACGAATATAACTCAACACTAAAAATGTACTAGCTATCCTATTTCACCATTCAAACTCCACTGGAAACCCCAGATATGAATCATCCGATATCGGCATTTCTATTCATAGCCAATGAATCCCTCTCTCCAACCAAGTCCAATATCTAGATATCAATTTTAAACACACATATGCCCTGAACCTCGATTTTCGAGAAACATAAGGAATTCCGCAACCGTTCCAATCCCCTTGGACTCGCCCAGAGCCGTTTCCAAGGTTGCGATTCCCGAACCTTTCTACACATTTACAATACTTTTATATGCCCCATTATCGACTACCGAGCTGTTCTATATGACGGTATCAAACCCCATCACCGCCATATAATCACAGAATGTGAAAGACAAATTTACATCGACACCCAAACCTCTCCAATCGGAGACCGTCTTCTGGAAATCTAACAGGAATACATATCACGAACATGGCGTTCCTAACGCCGTAGAAATATTCCACAAACCCCTGTAGGAATAATATTGTTCGACAATTTCTTTCACATTTATCGTATGCTCGTATAGTTGTCAATAAAGCTGTATTCTAAATATCGTGGTTACTAGACTCCCTGTGAAATAAATTATGTTTATGGTTATGCTTTGTCAAGACCCGAGACTCGTAGCAGAGCGGTGTTTTTAGGTAATATTTAGGAAAATTATGGTAGTGGGATTGAGCAGTTGTTGATTGAAGCTGTAAATAATGCGTCTAGTACTGTTGAAATAGTACTGTTAGTAATTTTAATTACTATGTTCTTATGATTGAGGCCTCTAGTACTATGCTTGGGGAGCCAGTGGGCGTTCCAAGGTCCGTGGGGTTGTGTATCCACGCAGAATTCCATTTTAAGCTGCATATTGCTTGGGAGGGTCGGTGATTGGGCTTAATCACTCGGCTTGGCCTCTTCCTGGTTGACCAGCCAGTGATCTCTGCGTTGCACTTTGCAGAGTGGCCTGTGGAGAGCCTGTCTCCCACTCGTTTCCTTCTGATGCACGTACGGCGGCCGACGGAGGTTGTTTGGTTATCACAATGACATGGGGCAACTGAACCAATTGAGCGGTGGTAACATTCAGTTATCCGGTACCCGTTACAGGTTAGGTACATCAGTCTAGATGTACTAAATACAGCCCTGCCAAGAACACATTACCCTGAACGAGAACTACTAGAGCCGGTCCTGTCCCGTTGCCACAGGTGAGCTACTACAAGCGACGCGAGATCCCACGGGGGGCACCCGATCCCCTGTAAGTAGAAATGTAGAAGTGGCAATGCTAATGTAGTAATGTATTATTGCTTGTGTGTTCCATGCTTTGCTGGTGTGTGCTGAAATGGGGTTGTGACTGTGTGCTTACTTTATGAGTGCCCCGCGTATATATCTGAAACTGCGAAATCCTGAGTTCCCGAGAATTTGATCTTGTCGAATGCACATAACCGATCTCGAGACCCTATCGGTGAGTGTTAGTTATTTATTATATTTCCTGTGTAAAAACTCCCACCGCCCGTCCCGGTGTGAAAAAGACCTTTCTACACCGCTAACCAGCAATTTCGTCCAAGACAGTAGCATCTCCACAAAACTCCGGAGGAAAGTCGACCGCCGCTCGACTACTCGCCTTTCAGCTCTGTACCCCGATGTCGCAGGCAACCTCATTTTCTTGGTGAGATGAGCACATACTAAGCTAATCCTAATATATAATTTCAGCTAACCAAGTATCAACAACCGCCAGCCAACCAATCCACCAGGTAGTCATCGATTTAGAAGGGGGAAAGAAGATCCATGACTGAAGAGACCAAAAGCATACAATGGCCAATGTAATATCTTAAGTTCACTGAATAAACGTATTTGAATCTGAATCTAAAAATTTATGAATGAATGTTAAACGGCAATATTTGCTACATGTAAAAGTATATTATGAAACAATTTCACTAATATACATTTATTTATGAAAAGTTTTTAAATGTGCTTTTATATGAACTTTTAAAGCCAAATATGTGAATCGCATGTCTATGGTATACGTAAATTCTTATTGCACATATGTATTTGATACATGTAAAGAAAATATGCAAATTCATATAAATCATATTCCGACTTATAATAAATTGTTTAAAATTTATTTCCGAATGTCTAAACAGTTTCTGAAATAATTCTAAGTCGATATAGAAACCTTAATTAATTAGAAGCGCGGGCAATTCTGTTTTGTCATAAAATTGTTTAAAAATTATTATGTCTGGCTTACTTTTTCCTTAGCCCACTTGTTCGTACTCCTAACAAAGAAACTATTTAATAATTAACTTGTCTCATCAATTTTTAAAAACAAGTCGTTTCAATCAATAAGTAATGATTGAAAGACGGCACATAATACGCAGCATTTATCTTCGAAGCTTATAAACGTTCAAGGTGAGTGCTAATAACGACTGCTGGTACTCGATCTTAAACGCGTTTTACAAGGAACACTTATTAAAGCTTTGCGTGAACGCAAACAATTACGTCGATACAGTAGTCTGTTAACTTGAACATGAAGCCACATCATAGATGGTTCGTGATCAACCGCCGTTGATTACTGATTGACAGTAGTTATCGGCAGCGATGGAGCTTAATTACGGTCAGTACTGCTCGAGTAAATTTGAATAATTACTTTTGAGAACTCGATCTGAACTCAAATTCGCGTGTAAATATCCGAGAGCGCCTGCTTTGGAGGGTTAACGAACCATGCGGCTCATATTTCAAGACTAACCAACAATTTTATTAAACTTAATACTCTATTTAGATAAAGAATCTTTTTAATTATCTGTACGCCTGAAAATATCTTATTTAGTTTTTGAGCTGCTGCTTTAATGGCCCCAGATATGCTTTATCATGTATTAGTGCTTGCTAGATCTAATTTAGATCGATACTAGCGAATATACTAAAGTTGTTTAACAATGTTCCGTTAATTAGGTCCGCATAGCGTTACCATATCGGAGCAGTTTTGGAGTTTAATGGATTTTGATAACTTTTATTTCATTCTAGTTTTTCCAGTTATCCACCTTTTTCATAAAATAAAATCGTAACTGCGTTCCTAAAGTGGCAAATATTTAGCAAACCTCTATATGGTTCTACTAACATTAAATGAAACGTTTTCGATCAAAATTAGGAACCCTTCCTGTAAAATAACAAAGGGTTATCTATGTCAAGAAGGGAGTTAAAGGTAGCTACTTCAATCTCTCCTTAAGAAGTAACGGTTAACTCTGGCCAGGGCAAATCCTAACTGGTATTACACATCCAGTTCTGCTTGCTGTCTAACTCTATTTAGCTATTCAGGGATAAGGTTTATGAGGTCATATCATATTGATATGATTGTAAACGCGGTTATGGGACGAAGAGAAGAAATAAGCAAGGTTAAAATTACTTCATGTTTATATGTAGACGTGCAGCTGAATTTGTAAATCAGGTATATATTTCTCTCCGCAATTATTTACATCCTGAATGTAATCTTAGTACACACATTATTATCAAATACATAAATATAAGACTGTCCAGTACACCTCATAATAAAATTTTTAATTTTTCCTGCAAACTTGCCAGAGCAAACACACTGTGTATTTAATTATCCGATAAACTAATTTACTATTTAAGCTGGGTACGCATCCAGTGCCTATTGTAGTACCTCCTATACTACTAAAATTATAGGAACATGTACATTCACGACAAGAAGAGGTACCAGTCCTGCTGTAGTGTTGAACAACATACAGTAAGAGGGAAGCCTTTTATATTTTTACAAACGACCACTAGGTGGCGTTATTGGGATGTGCTATTACTATTTTCGTATAATTTGACATTTGTTATTGTGAAAACAGTGGCAGCTTAGAAATTGACAGAGTAGTTTGTTTACAGTGGGCGTTTAAAAGCATCAATTTTGTGAAAAACTGGAAATTTCGCAACATGATTGAAGAAGACCTGCATGTGACTTACAGTGAGAAAAGGGCATCCTTAGGCATATCGAAGATTGAAGTACATTCAGTTTTGCATGAACATTAAGCTATGAAACGGATCTGTTCTCGATGGATTCCGCATAATTTGACGAAAGCTCAAAAAAGGCTCTTGTTAATTGGTGTAAGGAAATGCTGAAAACATTCGACCGAGGAATTGCAAGATCCGTATACGGGTCTGGTACAACTGGGCACAGCCGACCGGGCGCCGCCGACTGGGTGCCGGCGGACTCGGCGCCAAGCCAACTGGGCGCCAAACCAACTGGGCGCCCGACAACTCGGCGCCAAGCCAACTCCCAAATTTTGAAAGTTGCTGTTCTGCAAAACACTTAACTTCTTTCCGCTTTATTCTATAAATCAGACTCTTATTTCTATTATTTTGCTTAAGTGCTATATTTATTTTTCTCTACCTCTTTTTATGTAATACTCCTAATTATTACTGTGTGATTCTGGCAAACTCTAATTATTAAATTAACAAATTTGTATTTACATTCTTAACTTAAAGTTAATTGTGCGAATAGTGTGGCCAACAGCCCGAATAAAATTTTGTAACCTGCCCTAACCTAACCTAACCGCCTGTACTATGAGGCACCATTACGAAATTCTTAGAAATTTGTAAATTGCTCATTGTAAGCAGAAAGGTTTCTAGCGTTTGTCAAAATAATAATATCCTGCTGAGGATTTAGTAAAAATTGGTGGTAAAATTTTGTGTTGCGTTATGCCTAGGTATAACTTGGCGCCGAATGGGCTGTCGCCCAGTTGGCTTGGCGCCCAGTTGGCGGTGCCGAGTTGTCCCTTACCGTCCGTATACAACATCATAACAAGATATATTCGTACGTTCCAAGATAAACCGAATCCCACAAAAGTTGTTAAATGATACCTTGTTTCTTCGGTTGCACTGGACATGTCGCAACCATTCCTTTAGAGGATCGAAGAATAGTTAACGCTAAATGATATACAACAATTTGTTTGCCAGAAGTTATAGATGAAAGCAGAAGAAACAACCGAAAACGTACCATTCTTCATCATGACAATGCCAGCTCTCACACTGCACGTCAAACAATTGATCATTTGAAGGTGAAAAACATCCAATTATTGTCTTATTTGCCCGTCTTCGCCTGATTTATCGCCGAAGTACTTCTTTGTGTTCCCGATTGTCACACAAAATATGCGTGGACAGTGATTTTCGTCACCTCAAAAAACCGTCGAAGCCTTCAAAAACCATGTTTTTGAGATATCAACTTCAGAGTGGAAAAAATGTTTCGAGAATTGGTTTGAGCGCATTTCAAAAGTGTATAAATCTTAAAGATGAATATTTTGAAAAGTAATAAAACAGTTTGTTCTAAACAAAATTTTTTTCTTCCCTGGTTTTTTTAAAACTTAAAAGGCTGCTCTCCTGCTAGGGGATGCAGTTGGATAGGAGATTATCATGGAAGAATCTCCTTTTCAATAGGATTGATTGAAGACAGTGGTTTAAATAAATAATCACTGGAAACCCCCTTAGCACTACAATATTTAGAAGACCTAAGTACGTATTTCGTCAACTAAGCTATTATCGTAAGTAGGAACTTGAACTAACTAAAGTAACTTGGCTGGTATACCTGTGGAGATAAGGCCAAGTGAACAACTGAAGTCCAATGACCAGTGATCCTCCACTTCAATTGTTGATTTTGGTGAAAAACTTATCTTCAGAGGTATTTCTCAGGCAAGTTACATTAGTTAGCTCAAGTTCCTGCTGAAGATGGCAATTTAGTTGTCGAAATACGAATTTATGCGTTCTAAGTATTGTAGTGGTAGGTAAGTGGTTTTCCAAAGTTTAATAAGCCGCATTTTTATAAAAAGGAAATACATTTATGGAATTAAAATTTCATAAAATGTATTGGTCCTTAGACCGCAGTTATCTCGTATGAAAATATAATAGCAAATAAATCAAATATTGAGATACTTCAACGTTTCCAATCAAAAGTACTGAGATGTACTAACGCTTCCTGGCTGTTTTCAATGAAGTAGTATACCAAGACCTAGGTATCACTGCAATTACCTAAGAAGTATAGAAGAGTAATGTTAGAGACCCCGACCGGTACGGTACGGATAGTTATAAAGATTAAACGATTTTAACGGTCTGATTTGCAAACCCGTTTCTTATAAAGCAAAGCATATTTAATGTTAATATTCTTGTTCATGTGCGTAATCAAAATTGATTAAATTATGTATAAGAGAATGTGCTTCGGAATGTTTTCAACATATCCTATAAATAAGTTAAAATATTCACAAAATTTAACTATGTAACAAATTGTAATTATCCCTTAAAAAAATGAAATTGTAAAATCAAATTTCGTTCATGACGACACTAATGTAGAACATAAAATTATTTTCACATGTATGGAGTAGTCAGTTTGGGCTGGGCAAGATCTTCCTTTTTATTTAGAAAATAGATGATTTCTCCATTTTTGTAATGGAATATTGTATACACGCAATTTACATAAGAGTATGGGCTTGGTGGTAGCTCAGTTGGTAGAGTGCTCGGTTTCTGAGTAAAACGTAGATTCTGGCTTGGGTTAGAAACCTTAGCATTACATGCAGATTTATAAAAATCTTGTCCCACCGCACACAATGTCCCAATCGGGTTTGCAAGCGTGGGATCTTAATGCTAAAAACCTTTTCTGGAATTACTGTCGTTGGAGTTCGACATTAAACTGTAGGTCCCCCGTATTTCTACCTTACCGCTAAGGAGAAACAGAGAAGAGGCCGATACCCAGCAATGGGACGAAAAGGCTGTCAATGATAAAGATGATGGGCTTGAAAGCCCATTACAATTAACGTTAATCAGGCAAACATACATACCAGCAGTTAATTCCATATTTCAGTAAGCGTGGCTAACAAAAGGTTTGGAAATTTACTTTTTACGACGGAAAATTGGCCCTTCAGGGGGGTGTAAAGCTTGAGTCGCTCCCGGGGTGTAGTGGTGGAATTCTTACAGTTAGCTTCCTCCGAAACTGCTTGTTTCTGGCAGATTTTTCAACATTACGTCATATGACGAAATTTCCCAAATCGGCAGTTTTAGCGATATTTTCGGAATTTTTTGAAATCGAATATTTCTCTTCATCGGACGTACCGTGAATGGTACCGCAGAAAGCGAAAGTAATTAAGTATTGCTAAATTACACTTATTGGGACGCCCGGGGGTAATTTAAAATCTGTGTAACACTCAGGTCGAGTACTAGTACCTGACTCCCGTCTTCTCCCCGCACTTAACACTAGAGCGCTAAAATAGGCACAGTAGTATTTAGGCAAAACATGCAAGCAAATTATTTCAGAAAATGTTAATGTTATGCATTTTTCTTGATATCCTGAAACCTCGGGTAATAGTGGGGAAATTAGATTATTCGGATATAATCTATTCAGGATTGATTTGCGACTTAGTAGGCTGTGGAAATCTGGAGGAATGTGTGGTATCAATGAAATTTGTTAATTAATTAAGTTGGGTTATGCTAGTTTTTCTTGATGGAGGTTATGTTTTTTTGAAAGCAGGCAATGTTGCCAGTGGAGCTTGTTTGTTCATTTAACGTCCGCCTATTGCTGCTCAATATTGGTTTATAATACCTAGATATAATAATATTATAAATTAAATAATAACTATAATTTAATGTTGTCGTAACACATACCAAATACATATTGCTGTTCTTTTTACACGAGAATTATGAACTCTAATCGTACATATGTATACAGAGCATATTCCACGCCATTCTTTGTTGTCCTATATATATTTATGTCTTGCAGCAAATTAAGAAGAATTAACGTCCATGCCGCTCATGTTTAAAATTGATATTATGGTAGTCCAGTGGTTGACTGTTTGCCTCCGGTGCTAAGAGACCTAAGTTCGTATTCCACTGAGGTTAGTGCTTTTTCGGGCGAGATAAAAACTGTAAAACACTCATTCACTATTTAGATGCCAAAAGGATATCCCCTACCCTATTCCACCTTCATGATATTACTAGAAGTATCTGAATCATCGGCACCCTCCGATTCTGAATCAGATTCCCCAATTAAAATAATGAAAGGAAGAATATTTTCAAACGATAAATTTCCCAAATGTTTTGTCCAGTCTTCCGAAATAAGTTTTTCACAATGCTTACAGAAATTTTGCCACATGTCGGGGGTATATTTTGAAAGAGCCTCACGCCATAAATTTGCAACCTTGTCTTTCGATTTTGACTGCGAATTGATGTGCTTATTGTAATAGGTCTTACAAAACCCCCACGCCATTTCAATTGGGTTATATTGACAATGGTATGGAGGCAATCGACGAACCTCATATTTGGGCTTTTTCAAAATTTCTTGAGTTACGTAGCTTTTATTTCCGTCTGCTGTAAAAGGTTTAATTAACTCCCAAAAGTTTTTTCTTAGTAATTTTGCCCTGAATTTCGATATTGTGATGGTTAATTAACTATTCCTGCAATACACCTTTTTTGCAAGAAAATGTGGGCGGCTTGTCAAACTGCACTGAATGATACGGTGCGTTGTCCATAACCACGATAAATTTTCCTTGCAACTTGTCCAAAGCAGGAATCAGCTGATTAACCAACCAATTTTGAAACATTTCCCCATTCATAGTTTTATGATAGTCTCTTGTCGTTGTTCTTTGGGTCTAGTACCATGTCGCACCCTTCCAAAAAGCTTAAATTACATCCCGCATTCAAAATCGTGAACCTCTTCCCCTCACTTTTAATTTGGCTGGGTTACTTTTGAGATCGGTTTTGTGTACCCATTGACGACTCGCGAATCCATTTTGGTATATCCACGTTTCGTCTAGGTACACGAATGTCCCATTTTCACTAGAATTTTGATATTGGAGAAATTGTCTCAAAAATTTAGTTTTGGATGCAACGACGTTTTTTTGTTCACATGAAATTTTGCGTCCATTCACTATTTTGTGTTTGTAACCCATTGATTTAATAATTTTGAATAAAGTAGTCCTGCCCCCCTTGTATTCCAGATTTTCGCGAGAGTTAGCCAGGAGTTTGTCGAGAGTAAAATGTTCATTCTTCAGATGATACTGCCAAATTTGTCGTTGCAAATCTTTTCTAAACGTGTAATTTAAGAAAACGTCCGTCTTAGCATGTTTACTACAAATGGATGATTTCAAAACGTCCTGTCCTTGTGATAAAATGTCCCGTATAGAACGCTCAGACACCTAAAATTATAAGTAATTTGCAATTGCATATTTACGAAATAATACAAGCTTACCCCGAATACATCAATTAATCGATTTATAATGGTAAATCGTGTGAAGTTTGGCCTATCTCTTTTATAGTGGTTGAAAGCTTTCACAATTTGCAGCTTAGTCACTTTGTTAATAACTTTCACCATTCTCACAATTACGTAGGTATATTATGTGTTTTATTATTTCTAAACTTACTAGATTGTTTTAGAAGAGTAGGGGACCCTAGAACTGGCAACTGGACAATTTCATTTTAACATTGCTGTAAATCAATCAAATAATATTTAAGAAATGCAACTTAAGAAAAAAAAAACAGCCTGCTGGATGGCAAATCAATCCTGAATAGATTATAGTTCTCACTGTACATTGTACAATAGAAGTTAGATTTCATTTAATTTTGTGCAAAAAATACCTACGATAGCCATTTCATTAACTGCTGTAGTATAACTACCATAGAGAAAGTATATTTTGAATATTTATCTAATTACTTCAAACGAGTAAGTAAATATGCCAAGGTCTCTAATGCTTGCTAAAACATAGAAATATGAGAGTTACTCTAAGTAAAAGAAACGAGTACAGCAAATTAAAAATAAATCGTGGTATAAATTCGCAAATTACGAGTATAAACTAATATTATTAGCTTCAGATAGGTTAGGAAGGTCCGAGGGCTTAAAACGTTTGAGTCTCCTGACTTCATTAATATTATCCAGAACTGTTTTGGCTAGTTCATTTGGATTCATTTATTCGGTCTTGGTATTTCACGTAATAATTTTTAATTTCTTCGCGCACTGATTTTGTTTGGAGATCACTTTGGATTATGTGATTCGGCACATACCACGGGGCGTTGACTATTACTCTTAACACTTTATTTTGGAATCGTTGGAGAATTTCAATATTTGAAGAGCTAGCAGTTCCCCACAATTGGACTCCGTACGTCCACACGGGCTTCAAGATGGCTTTGTATACAAGTAGCTTATTTTTTAACGTCAATTGTGACTTACGGCCTATGAGCCAATATATTTTGCTGAGTTTGATCCCGAGCTGTTTTCGCTTGATGAATACGTATATGCTTGGGCCAGGTCAGTCTTCGATCGAGATGAATTCCTAAGTATTTTATATCTTCGGCTTGAGGCAGTTGACAGTTATTTAGCATTACCGCTGGACATGAGTCTTTTTTGACTGTTAAAGTTATGTGTGCAGACTTTGCTTCGTTGGCTCTTATTCTCCATTTTTTTTAACCAGGCCGCACACTTGTTTAAATTGTTCTGTAAATTTGTTGATGCAGCAGCAGCATCGTGTGCGAGGCTAGTACTGACGTATCATCGGCGAATGTGGCTACTGTTGTAAGTTTAATAGTTGGTAGGTCAGCCGTGTATATAACATATAGCACTGGCCCCAAAATGCTGCCCTGTGGTACATAGTTGATGGGATTGTTTTCCGTGTATTCCTCTTGTTGTTTGATAAGAAACCAACGGTTTTTTAGATACGACTTCAATACTTGATAGTAATGATGTGACAGGTTATGTCTATAAAATAAAAGTTAACTAATGGTCTTTCAAACTATAAAATAAAATGGGGTAAGCCCGTACTCTGTCCTGTATAATGTGTTAAAGGGTGTTTTATACGATCAAGTATATCTGAAGAGTAAAATTCAATGCATTTATTAATTATAACTGATTAGCTGTGATATCATAATATTACAGTAACCCTCTATTGGCAAGAAACGGTGCTGTATAAAAATCAAAAAGGCAACCTTGCCCAGATTGAACCGACCACTCTGTATGTACAAAAATTTACGCAAAGTATACATCATGCGCTATTCAACTGTGATCAAATATTTTGCAATTTGAAACGTTTTCAAGAGACCTGGCTAAATTGGTTAATTCTAGAAGATGAAGACCTAGAAAGATTACGAACATGCATAATTAACTAGTAGTGTTAGAGGCAGTCAATGACAATCCTAACGTAAGTCAGAGACCTAAGCATAAATGTGGGTGCTAGAAGAACTTCAGCTAGAAGAATTCTGAAAGCAAACGTATTTCATTTCTACTACATTACTTTGGTAAAGAAACTGCATGAAAATGACCCTCGAGGAAATTCCAAATGTTCTAATTTCTTTTAGAATCAACTTCGTTCTAATCCATCTTTCTTACATTCGGCATTGTTTAGCAATGAGGCAAAAATTTCAAACAACGGTGAAGTGAGTACTCGTAATTCGCACGATTACGCACAGGAAAATCCCCATTGGACGTGTTATCTATTGTCAAAGAGTTATTTCTGTAAACGTTTAGTGTGACATAACAGCTAAGCATATTATTGGATCCCACTTCTTTCGTGAGATTTTAACTAGACAATGGATTTTCTACAAAATAATTTAACCTGGTTGTTGCAAGATGTAGAACTCAACGTACAACAGGAACCTTGGTACCAACGTGATGGCTGTCATTCTCATTATAGTTGGATTGGTAGGAATTAGCTACTTAAATAATATATTTGAAGTAAATTGGATTGGAAGAGGAGCTGTGCATCTATGGTCATAAAGAACTTGAGATATATTTTCACTAGACGCTTTCCTATCGGGGGTAATTAAGCAAATAATATATCACACTCGGGTAGTAAATGAGTATGATGTACAAAATAGAATACTCCAAGAATGTACATCAGTTATGACTGACAAGCTTCCTCTAGTACGTGGATACATTCTAAACCCAATTAAAAAATTTGTGGGTATACATGGAGAAAACCTGGAATATTACCGAATAAAAAATCTTATTTATCTTTTATTGGTTTTTACTTGTTCTGTTTATACTTGAGATTGTGATTGAGCGAGATATAGGACGCTGTTTCCAAGCATCTCTATGCACTTAGGCCACATTTGGCCCATTGTACACTGTAACTATGAATTTTGCCTATCTGGAGTAGCTTCAGCCACAGTAGTGATTTTTAACGTGTCACACATCGTAGTGGCACGAAATCTACAGCTTTACTTCTTATCCGACAGAAGGCGCACTTTCAGATTTTCCCCTCTAGGAAAATCTCAGCGACCTCGGCTGTATTCGACCCTGCATCTCTTGAATCCATAGACAAATGCGCTAACTACTAGACCACCGAGGTCTTTCTACTATAGTACAGTTGCACCAATGGGTACTTTCTTCTTAATTACTAATATAATTAATATTGTTACGAACCCAATATCCAAAATTCTAAATTAAATTATTATTGCCTCCTAGCTGTTGTAATGTGATTTCAATTACTTGCATACACATTTATGTTGCAAGTAGTGACGTCATTTTACTCAGGAAATTCAAAGTACATTATAATATTAAATTAGGCCATGTGTAATAAGTAATACGCTTGATGAGGGAAATAGAGTAATAACCAGGTCATGGCTTATGGGCGCAAAAGGGAATTTATAAAAGGACACTTAAGATTGAATGAAGGGCGAGTAGATAGTGAATAGTAAATAGTAGAGAGTAGAAAGTGTATAGTTGACAGTTAGCGGTGTTCCCAATAACAAACCTAGCAATGGCGCTGTACCTGTCTGTATTATTGTAAGTAGTTTAGAATAATGTTTTAGAATAAGTTGTCATAGTGTCGTAGTACGTAGTAATTAATAAATTCAATCATTTTACATCAAGAGATCCAAAAAAAGCTGATGCTCAGCGGGCTGTGGAATGAAAAGTCACGTCTTTACTAGACTAAAGGAATGTTTGTGATGTCAGATAAATTAGTCATCTTTTTTTTGATACGAATCTGACAGATTATTAAGATGATTTTTGGTACATTTCCAAGAGCATTCATTATTGAATTACTTTCGGAACGGCTTTCAATTTGACGGAGAATGGACCTATTCGATTTCTCATTGTTTTGTGGAATTCCGAGAGAGGTATCCCAATGAAATTATTACATACAGAAAATTTTATGCTTTGGTTAAGAATTTAGTCAGAAATTTTCGAGAAACTGGAAGTGTTGGAAACAAAGAAGGGCCTGGTAGGCCAAAAAAGATAGTTCCTGCTTTAATGGAGACAACGTATTGACGAGGCCCCAAAAACACCAATTAGACATTTATGCCAGCATCCTTACCGATTTATTTCCGTTCAGGAGCTTTTAGAACAGGCTTATCCAAAAGAGTTCAGTTTTGTCGTTGGTTTTTGGATAATCTCAATGATGAGCAGTTAAATTTTACCTTTTCTACCGACGAAACCTGGTTTTACCTTAATGGGTATGTTATTTCACATTCCTTTCATCCACAGAAAATAGGAGTCTGGGTTGGAATGAGTCGTCGTAGGTTAGTTGGGCCAAATTTTTCGAAAGCACGCTAACTGCAGCAAGGTACAAGAACGAATTATTGCAACCTTTCTTAAATGAACTTCACGATGATGAGCTACGGGATGGTTTTCTGCAACAGGATGGCGCAACAGCTCATGCAGCTGCAATTTTTTATGCGAATATTTTGATTACCGAATCATTAGTTGGGATGCTGCAACACCCTCGCTCTTGTAATATTACTGTTTTGAACTTTTTTCTACGGCCGTATTTGAAAAACACCATTCTTAAAACTCCAGTTAATGAATTAAACGAACTGAAACTTAGAATTGAAGAAAACTGTCAAGAAATTAACAGCTCACCTCAATTATTACAAAATGTTTTTGAAGGTATGAGAAGATGAGTTCAGAAATGTTTGGAGGAAGAAGGCAGACATTTTCAACATTTGTTGTGATCACTACATTAGTTCAGGTTTATTCATTTCTTTTACTGTTGCTCAATAAAAGATTTCTGCTCCTAAAAATGACGTTTCATTATTATTTAATTCCAGGTAACACAACCTAACTTGAAATTGACATTATAAACATTCCTTTAGTCCAGAAAAAGCCCGACTTTTCATTTCACAGCCTGCTGGGGATCAGCTTTTTTTGGACCTCTTGATATAAGGGTAGTAGTTTCTCTGGTGATCCCGGTGATAAGAACAAAGGGCTCCTTATCAGTTACAGCCATAAGCGAAACAATATTTCAATTTAGTAGTATGTATTCCTACGTACCTTTACGTATTCCGGTCAATTTTTAATGAAACAATATTTAAACGTTTTTTTACAAATTTGTATATGAAAATAATATCTTTCACGTTCTACGTCTACTTAATGGGAGTATACGTAAAACAAATGTTAACGTTCATCGAAATATATTGGCCACTTCAAATTAACCTCAAACGAAAATAATTAAGGAAATACCTTCGAAAATATGTAAACGAAACAGAAATAAATGTACACCCACGCTCGCATTTACAGCTACTAGCAGCGTTTAAATCGAATACCGAATCGTAACACTAAATCGTTAGCTAATAGTCTTACAAGGCATAAGTTTGTTGATAAAACGTTCCTTATCGCAGTATTAAAGCAAGAATGCGATCACATACCGAATCGTTAGAATATGAAGATCTCCAGCGTCCATAAATTTTGATACGTACTAAAGATAGAGCCTGTCAGGAATCCCATTAATTACTCCTATATAAATATTCAGTAGGTTTTAAATGAAATATTTTGCAACATCATTAATGTTGATTTATATCGTAGCTTTCGTGAACACTGACAGACCATCAATTCTTCATAATAATATGAAGGGTTCTTCATCTGCTACCCTTGCAAAGTTAGAAATTAATAACTTACTTGGGATTTCGCTTCCTAAGGTGCTTCTCCTAAATGTTCATTTGCTACTTAGAGTAGATACAGAATATATTTTCAAATTATTAATTATTTTAACACAATGCCAATATCATACGTAGAGCCGCAGCAGCCAAATGGATTGAAATACTACTAAACCCTTAAATTTCGTAGGCACAAACTCAAATTCAATATCAATTAGAAGTATATACTATACAATATTAGCAATGATTAGCATCATCGTCATCACAGATTTTTTAATTAACCTTGATTGAGGAATGAAATACCTGTTTAACTTAATAATAAAATATTTACATATTAATTAATACGAATTTCAATAAATTAAGTAAGGCACAATTAAGAGAATGAATTTAATTATTATCGCAATTTCGTAACAAAGCATATTCATGTATTTTGCAAGTGTAAATCTTCTGGAGTAGTAAATGCTTAATACAAAATTTCCGAAAAAAATGCCATGTCAAATACTATCAAAAATATAAGCCTCTTTGCTTATTTATTTGGTAGAGTGAAACCGCATAGTGTATAGTTCGAATTTAGTGGAGTGCTAGGATGTCTCCGATGACAAAATTCAAATTCGTGAATGTCTAACATATACGATTAACATACTAAAACTATTTTATTTTTGTATAGAAATTAACTTAGAAGTTTTTTTAATGATTTTGCAATTTTTTCCTTCCTGGCTTCCTAGGTTAACTATAATTTATTTGGTTTATTATATTTTTTATTTCAAAACTGTATCTGTTATTTACAAAGATTATCTGAATACTATAAAAACTATAAAAATAATATGAATCTACTAATATGGGAACCTTCTTTTTTCCAGTCTCTAATATTCGCTTTTTTTAAAACCGTGCGACTAAAACCAAAACTACCCTGAGTCTGGAGATAAATCCATATGTCGACCTCTCTCACACAGCATTAATATTTGCCTGCATCGCAATATATTTTAAAGAAGTTTTCGTTTGAAATGATTTTTTCTTGCAAATAACTGTAACTTAGAACAAATGTTGTTTTTCCATTTTGGTAGAATATGCAATTAATGTTAGCTTGCTCCTGTCTACCTTTTTTTCATTGATCATACTACCGTCCCCTACCCCGGAACCGCTTTCGCATTACTTCAGGGGGGAGATGCGAGCGTCCCTTACATACTAACTATTCATTCAACATGCACCCTAAACTTAACTCAGTGAAATACGGTCAGCTCAGCCGGGGTTCGAACACGCGGCCGATCGGCCGCATTTCACGGGGACCTTGCGTTGCAGCTCGTATTCGCGCTGCTCCACCGGGGTCCTTTGCTGCTGTTTACTTAGCCCAAGATTTGGTTACCCGGAGAATGAAATAGGTATTAATTGTAAATTGCAAACAACAGCCGTAAAGCAATCTTAATTATTTCAAAAAACGTTACTTATAAAGGAAAATACTTCGAAAGGGCCACTTTCTAGCCTTAATTTTATTAATTTTTTCTACCTCAAGTAGCTGGGAAGAAAGATAAGTAGTTGAGTAAAACTGGAAAATAAACTAATAATCGTCAATATATGTTATGCCAACTCAGTACATCATGAATTACATATTTGTACAGGTAACTAAACCACGATACTTGGAAATTAATGAGACAGAACTATATACAATGTAGAAAGAAGCCCGAGTAGCCCAGTTGTAGAGGGCTAGGCTCGCAATGCGAAACCTCGGTTCGAACCTTGGAATAGGCAGAAATTTTTCTGTAATTCCTAAGGCCAATATCGAGCTCAGTAACCATTCGACGTTGGGTTACAATTAGCGCCACTTCTCCTAACCACTGGCTGACTAGGAGAAGTAACAAGGTCACACACAACATCATTCATACAATTAACACAAATAGTGAAAATATTGAGAGCTAAGTAGTTGAAGGGAGCGGGAGCAGCGTGATGCAAGTCCAAAGGGGACCCATCACCTTCAATTAATCCTGAATGTATGAACGGCAACGGTTAGGTAGAAGAGGAATTGATAAAGAAACAAAGGAAGATGTAATGTAGATGTGTTCGTGGAAGTTAGAGCGCTAGACTTCTACGCTGAATGTCCTGAGTTCAATTCCCAGCCTGGGACGTTGGGTTTTTAACTGTCGCTATCCCTTGCAAGGTAAAAGAAAACCAACGAAGTATTCTGCCTAGCAAATCTTCTCCGTAGTAGAACTGTTTACACTTCCCGTGGATCGGAGCCCAAGTTAAGTTGTAGGTCCTCTGTCCACTTTGAACGCGCAAAGCAGACATATAAGAGAAGATCGCTACGTCTCGAAAGAGATAAAGCATTCGAAAATTATATATAATGTGGAGCAAAGTCGACTCCACGCAAGTGCGGGATTAAGAATGCGGCAAACAGCTAATGCAGTAATAATTAGCACTCGAAGTACAATTCTGTAATTAAATATAAATCTTGCACCCTACAAACATATTCCGTGATATAAAACAATGTCATTAAGCAGTATTTCTGTGGAGAACTATAAAAAGCATGAAAACTTACATAAAAAATTACCCTATTCCCCTCGTTAAGATAAACAGAAAACAGAAAAAAGACCTGCGTTTATGGAAAAGAAACCAAGAGTGGAAGTGACGGAAGAAATGGAAACGATTACAACAGAAGAAATAACGAAAAGTATTATGGAGATGAACGGTAGATCCGCTGGCTCACAAACAGAATGGAAGACTTGGTATATGATTTCGATTTACAAAAAGGAAGACAAATAGGATCCAAATAATTACAGAGGTATCAGCATTATTAGTAGTCTAAGTAGACTTTTCACTAAAATATTAAAGAAACGGCTTACAGATGATGTAGCACATGCTATAGGGGAGGATCAAAGTGGTTTCACTCCTGGTCGATCTTGTGTGGACAACTTTGTTGTGATTTAACAGCTACTAGAAAAGAAAATCTCAATAAAAGACAAAGTACATGTAGCATTTATTGACTTAGAAAAAGCTTATGATAATGTTCCTAGGAACAATTTTTTGGATTCATTACAAACTATAGGAACTAAACTAAATTTAATGGTACCATGGCCTGTTGCATTCAAACTATATACAAGAATTGTAGAGGGCAGACTAAAGAAGGATATAGAGGGAAAACTGGAAGAGGAGCAATCAGCTTTTAGACGAGAGAGACAAACTATGGATAATATATTTATACTGGGAAATCTAATAGGGAAAAGAAACGAAGAAGGAAAAGAACTATATATCATGCTCATAGACCTCAAAGCAGCTTTTGACTCAATCAACCGAGATATTATATGGAAAGTTATGGAAGAACTTGAAATAACCCAAACAATTATAGAAGTAACCAAAAGTACATACAACAGGGTGAAAGGAAAAGTACAAATGGGTGGAAAAAGATCAAAGAGTTCTACATAAACAAGGGAATTAAGCAAGGAGATAGTCTTAGCCCAACGCTATTCATATTAATAATGGACAAAATAATGAAAAATACCAAGAAAAGGACAAAACACCTCCAGGTAACGATAGGATACACAAATATGCTTCCAGTGAAAATGGAAGGACTGCTATACGCTGATGATATAATATTAATGGCGGATACACAGAATAAAATGCAGTCCTTACTAAAGAGATAGAAAAAATGAACATGAAAATTAACATCAACAAATGTAAATGTATGAAGATAGACAAACAGAAGGAAAATATAAGAAATAGAGACTCGATTAAATGTAAAGAAGAACAAATAATGATGGTGTCAACTTGCGAGTATCTAGGAGTGATGTTCACAAACAATGGGAAAATAGACCTAGAAATAGCGAACAGGGCAAGGAAGGCTACAAAAATGTATTAAGCCTAAACAAGACAATATTCGGTAAGGGAGTAATAATCCAAAAGACTAAGCTTCAAGTTTACAACTCAATCACCATACCAACGATACTATACGGCAGCGAAGCATGGGTAACAATTAATGCAGCAGAAATGAAACAACTAAGAATTATTGCGGGAAAGACAAAACTGGACCGCCTAAGAAGTGACTACATTAGAGGAAAACTAAAGCAGGAATCGAAAGAGGTAAAAATCAAAAAGAGAAAACTAAACTGGTACGGACACATAATTAGGATAAAGTAGACCAGGCTGGTAAAACGACTTATGGAGGCGAAACGACAAGGGTAAAGAAGAAAGGGAAGGTCGAGGAAAACGTGGTTGGGACAGATAGAGGAGATAGGGAGAGAGAGAAGTAAGACCCTACAGCAAATGAAGAAGATGGCCGCAGACCGGAAGAACTGGAAGAAATAGATAAAATACCCCCGACGCTCCGAAGGGGCGTAAGGAGGAAATGAGAAGAAGAAGAAGGAACTAAACCACACTTGATAAATATTATACATGAACTATACGAAAACAATATATCGCTTGTGAAGCAAAACTACCATCAGTCAGAAGCAATATGCTACTTCCGAAGGGCTTAGGCAATGATGTCGCCCCCGCCCCTACTTTTAATAAAATACTGAAGTAGCGTTGAGGTACTGGAAACGCAGTTGTGGGGGAATGGCTGTACCAATCAAGGACCAAAATTTATTTATCCTAAATTTCGCAGACGATCAGATGGCGATAGCCCAGTATGCCTATGATCTGGAATGTATGCTAAAAAGACTGTATAAAGAATATACGAAGAGTGGTCTACAAATCAGTGTAGAGAACACCGAGTACTTGGTGGTAAATTGCGAAACAAAATTTTAAGTCTTATTAAATGAGGAAGCCAACGTAAAACAGGTGGAGAAATTTAAATACTTGGGATGTATAATACACAAGGACGACTTAAGGAAACAAGAAATGAAACAAAGAATCCAAAATTCAAGAAAAGTAATCGGTGCTTTAAACTTACTATGGTGGGAAAAAAGTATCTTGATAAAGAACAAGAAGAATATAGGAAGAAGAATGGTGGGAACAGTATTGTGTTACGCATGCGAGGCTTGTACAATAAAGGAAGATGAAAGGAATAGACTGCTTGCGGTTGAGATGGATTACCTCCGAAGTCCCACAGTATTAAGATTAGATAGAATAACGAATAAAGAGTTAGAAACAGGATGAAAGCGAAGGAACCACCAGGTAGAAGAATGGAAGGGCGACCACGCAAATCTGGGAACGGCTTGGAGTCTTAGGACATAGTGTTTAGGTTAGCTTAGCTTTAAGTGTTGTTAGCAGGGGAATGGAAATGGAACTGTAATATTTCACTTGGTACCATACGTTCTAAATCAATTAGATTAGTTTGTTAAACTGTTGGGATTTGTATTGCATTTGAAATATTTATCATATGATTGACTTACACAAATATTAATTCTGTATTTGCTAAAAAGCTTTGAAATAAAGATTATTTACAGAAGAGTTCCTTACAATAGGTACAGCTTCAAAGAAATCAGTTTAGGCAAGTAATTTAGCAAATTTTATATTAGAAAAACACTGATTTAGTAGTAATACTGTAGCCAAATGCATGTGGTACTGCTTATGAGGCTCAAAATAAGCTAAATATTTCCAGCTGTTAGGGGGTAGAATTATGTTAATTATGAGAATAGCCATTAATATGTAACTATGTCGTGTGACTAAAACTGCAAAGTAACAGTATTTAGTTGGCCTTCGAATCTTATACGACTTTTGCAATACCTTCTGTGAATGTTTCAGGTGTAGAATCTGATACTGAAAATTTGGCACTGTGCTGGCTATATCAAAAAGTATTACTTACATAGTTATATATTTGAAAAGTATAGCAACGTTGAGTCTGAAAAATTGTTATTGAAAGCCTTTCGGTGTAGACTTAAATATTATAACTCCCAAGCAACAGTGACTACACACTTCACACTCCATTAATTAATTAACATGTACGTTTGTATTTATAGTTCGTTATTTATATTTACTGCCATAGCATTTAATCAGACATTATATTCAAACATCGTTTTCGTCATGTATATGATTCCCGTTGGGATTACAAATACACAACCTAATTATTATTTATTAATTGCCATTTGCGTGGGAAAGTCCATGCGAACTACTTCGCCCATTCTTGAAGCAGTAATCTCATTAAACAATTTTCAGATTAGATTACATTCAACATGCACATGTTAGCATCTATAATATTACGTGCTTACTCATTCTTCATAATCTATAAATTAACAATTACGAAAAATTAATTGACTGTAACGTAACGGTCTCAGAGGCGCAATTAATTTTACACTTAAAAATCTATCAATACAAGACATAAATCATCTTATAAGAAAATCGGTAGTTGAAGTAGCTCAGCTAATCTGTCTGTCAACTAAACAGCTTCGAACCATTATTTATTGAAAACCACGTTTTCCTTTTGGCGTTTCTTGAAAGTTGGACATTATATTCCGTGTTCGTAACATTTAATAGCCGTGTAAATTTTTTCTGTATTTCTTGTAAAATAAATTTGTATTATACGTCCCATCGCCCTATTCGATACAAAGCATTTCAGGAATGTTATAAAAAGTGGTGTCATTTAAAATCTTGTTCTCAACTTTGTATAGTGACTCGAGGCGAAGAATATATGACGGACAAACCCAGTAGGCTATGATGGATAGCATCTTGTAAAGGTTATGGTAGCTACATGTTGACTATCAATTAAAATAATTGAGTACAATGTTATTCTAAATAACCAATAAATAAGCAGGTGGAATTCCAGCGCACGAACGTGAAATTTGATATTTTTATGGATATATATTTTAGTCCGAAGTTTTTTTACCCACAACAGCTAATAAAGTGTAAATTATGAATGGTTATAACAGCTTTGCAAGGAAAAGGTAAACTTTGGATGATATAAATAAAAATCTCGGCTTTTTAACAAGAAATGTATTAAATTGCATTATTAAAACTAGCTTTCGGTCAAAGTGTTTCCTTAAATTTATCTGAACTACTTTATTTAAAGTCACTTTGTTTTTTTAATAATCTTATCATTAACTAAATAAATTATATTATATTTAATTTTTTATTAATATGAAACTCAGTGAAGTAGGCGATGGAGCAACTAATCATTCTACGTTAACAACAAAACATTATGCTTTAGGTTTAGTTAATCTTTTTAATTCTTATTCTAATATTCACATTAGCACAGTTGTTTGTTATTTGACTACTTTAAATGCAAACTTTTCAATTTTCCTATGAAATAGTCGTTTAATACATAACCCTCGTATATCTTCATGTCAGTTGCAATAAACATAATGACTTCGAAGAAGAATTATAAGTATTTGAATTCATATTCAAAAAGTGATAATGACGTTTGCGTCGGGTATTGTTTGAAACTGTTGCGGTTTCTAGGATTGTCAATACTGGGGATAACACCCAGCGTAATCAGGAACACAGGCACATACAGGCCTATAGCATTTTTTCCTAAAACAGTTTGGACATATAATCACTCAGTGAATCAAGCTACAGGTCGGTTCTGGCATAATAATGCTGGGTGTTGCTCTTAGAGTATATGTATCTACTGCACCATATGCCAAATGTAAAGAATATGTATCAAGCTAATTGACCTATGACTTTTTGTTATTGCTTATCCTTACATTATAGATTCAATGTATCAAATGCCTTATAAATGTATCATGTTATATACCCAAGTAGCACCAAATACTTTACCAATATTGGTTCAATGTTGGATATGTATCGTTCCTTAGCTAAACATTTTATCGTGCAGCACATATTAGTACATCATTGGGCAAACATATTGGCAGCAATATAGGAATTCAGAGTTAAACCCAATATTTAACCAATAAATGAAATACCGTAGTAGAACAATATTGGCCAGCCAATACATCGCCAATGTAAAACCAATAATACGTCTACAATATATATTTAAGCGTGTTGGCACAGCATTGGACAGACATGTTGAAGCCAATATAGGAATTCGGAGTTAATGCCAATATTTAACCAATACAAGCAAAATCGTAGTAGAACAACATTGGCTAGTCGATATATCGCCAATGTAAAACCAATAATGCCTTTACAATATATATTTAAACAAGTTGGCGCAGCATTAGACGGATATGTTGAAACCAATATAAGAATTATGAGTTAAAGTCAGTATTTAGCCAATAAATGAAATACCATAGTTAAACAATATTGGCCAGCCAATATATATTAGCTCCCCTAATTATTTTAGAGAAAAATATGTTATATAAATTATTTATTTAGAACAAGACACTGTTTTTAATGAAGTAATTATATTTACAATGGGTTTAGCCGTTTCCGAGAAAATCATGAAATGCTTTTCACCTTCTAAGCTCATTTTCGTAATAGCCTGGACTTTGACAAATAAAATTCAAATTGTCAAGTGCATACGAGCATATTTCATAAAATAATTGTAATAATTTGTAATGTGTACGGGTTGCTGCAAAATATGGAATTATATATGCTGTTTAAGCTGACATTTTTAGGTACTCGCAAAATGTTTTGTACCTGAATGTGTTATGCCATTTTTACGCATTTTTTAAAGTAGGTATTCGTCGACTTTTCACGCTTGTTGCGCATGTTAAATAACTTATTTTTTGTAAATAACGATGTATACATTTTTTGAAAAAGCATGCAGATAACGTTCCTACACCATGTATAAATAATATGGCATATTAGACTGCATTTTTACAAACTTATAACAAAGGTTCAGAAATGCCATAAATCGTAAACCGTCTTAGTTTCATTGTACTGGTGGTATTTCTAAGCCTGTACTTATGAAATTATTGAACCACACTTTTTTAAAGCTATTTTTTATAGGATTATCTATTATTTATTATGTACTAAGTTTGACATTATGCCTTACATTCTACTCGCGCTAAATTGTTTTCTACTTAGTTTGCCACAACTTCTTAAATATTTATAACATATGGACATATGTTGGCTGCCAATATATTACCAAAAAAGGTGACCAACAAAGTGCCACTAAACTTTTCAGGTATTTTACCTAGGTAGATTTTACATATGGGCCATACCTTGATTGCGAATATATAAACAACAAAAGTAACCTACAATAGACCAATAAATTTTGCAGATATTTTACCCAACTAGATTTTATATATTGGCCAAACCTTGGTAGCCAATATATAATCAACAATAGTGAACAACAATAAGCCAATAAACTTTGGAGATATTTTGCCTAACTAGATATTATAATATTGGTCATACCTTGGCAGCCAATATCTAACCAACAAGAGCGGCCAACAAGGGACCAATACATTCTGCAGATATTTTACCTAACTAGATTTTATATATTGGCCCAACCTTGTTAGCCAATATATTACCACTATAAAAAAACGTGACATTTAGAGATAATATCTCTAAATGTCTGAGATATCGCCAATACAAGAGAGCCAATATTGGCCCAAGTTTACTGTGCTACTTGGGTATCCTCTAACATTGAACATTGTGGCGCAAAAATGATCGCTCTATTTAGAAGAAGAACTTTATACCTCTGAGGCTATTAAAATCCAGATTTTTTGTTACAATTCTTAAATTCCAGGTGTTCCGAAGTGTTCACCAAATTTTGAATATTATTTCTGCATAATATATCGAAATTATAGCAATTACAGCTGTACTTTGGACAGTTTATTATCTACGGGTTTATCAACAATACTGAAGTGGTGGAAATAACGAAGTAGAACTGATCTTATTACAAATTTAAATATTATAAAAGCTGTGATAAGGCGATTTATAAGGGATCCCAGTAGAAAAGCGCTGCTTAAAGGAAATTGAAATAATATTTGAATTGAAAAAATGCATTGAAATAGCCTAAAGAACATTACAAAATTGAGCAGAAAAAATTTTCCATTACTAACTGCTAAAGGTGTTCTAAAATTCTAATTTAACTATTTCAGAAAAATATATAAATCTGAGTATCTTGTTGCTATTAACGAGAAAATACATAAACCTAGAGAGGATGTTGAAGAAAAATCATTTTTTATTTAGCGTCTGAAACAAGAATGTATAAAATGTCAAAAAATATTCTTAGTAGACTCTGTAAAGAATTTAGCGATAATAACTCTCTGAAAGATTTTAAAAAACACTGTCCCTAAGAAACAATTAGAGTTGCCTTAGTGAAAGCTTTCAAAAATTTTTTAAGACCAATGAAGATACATGTTGAACACTTCTTCGAGTGCTTTATCTCGTATGAGACACAACGATCTTATGTCCTATGAATGTCGTGCGCGTTCAAGGTGCCATACCCAGAGTGGGCCTACAGCTTAAAATGGTCTTCGAACCACGGGAAGTGTAAATACTTCTTACTTGAGAGAAGATTTACTAGACAGAATACCCCGCTGGTTTGCAATTGCCTTGCGAGGAAGACCGGCCGTTAAAAAAGATGTTCTGATACTAGGATTTGCACCTAGGACCTTCAGCGTAGAAGTATAACACGCTAGCCTCTAGCCTACTGCCGCTTCTTCTAGCCCAGGGCTGCGTCTGTACAGGAACACTGATAAAAAATTTCATATTTCTTTAGTGAACAGCGAATCTACAACAGCTTTTAGGTTGTTCATATATGTATTATGAAACCCCATCTCTACTCAAAATGAAAAAAAAATTTTATTACCAATGATTTCGTTACAAACAGAACGTAACTGTCCGATACCACATTAAATTCTCTGTGTTTATTAAAGAACTATTGAAGTGACCAAAGAAATATGTCGTGAATCTGAATGGACCAATTGATACTTAAATTTCTTCAGACCACAATTATATATATTGGCGGGATCTCACATTTATATATTCATGCAAGATGGGGATATATTCAATTATTGAACGATTATCTTGAATAGGAAGCAGTTGCTTATTAGCTATCGTAAGTCTATTATACAGAATTGAGTCTCTACTTTTTATTGTCTCTGCACTCATATCACCTGGGCTTCCGTAATTTTTCACAAATTTAAAATTGGTATTCGTTGATTTTCATTTATACTAAGGTTATCATTTTCATGTGTCCCTACTAGACCTATCAATTGAAAGGTATAAATAATGATATATATACAAACAAAACAAAACAAAGGTAGCTCAGTTGGTGGTGCGCTCGTTTTCTGAGTAAATAGTCGATTCTAGCTTGGGTTCGAAACCTAAGCAGTACTATACAGGTTTATAAAAATCTTGTCTGCAACCCGCCATACACAATTTACCAATCCGGCTTGCAACTGTGTGATCTTAATGCTAAAAACCTTCTTTCGAATTTCTGTTGTTTGGATTCGATGTTAAACTGTAGGTCCCACGTGTTTCTTCCTTAGCGGAGGAGGAACACGTGGCACAGAAGCGGCCGATGCCCAGGGACAGAAAGCCTGTCAATGCAATGTCTATGCAGATTCTAGGACAATTCGCCCCCCACGGTTCGCCCCCCACAGTTCGCCCACACAGTTCGCCCCCGGACAAAGAGCCCTTGGACTATTCGCCCCCGAGTATAATTCGTCCCCAGACTATTCGTCCCCCGAGTGTAATTCGCCCCCGGACAATTTCTATCATAAGAAGGTACAAAAATCAAAATTATTACTTTTGTTAATGTAATATGTAACATTGTTTATTATAAAGCCGTACAGAAATTAAAAATAAATCAAAAATTTAAAAGGCAACATTGTGCGCGATTCCTCGCAGAAAATCTAACGGATCTCTATTCCCATAATCTAGAACTATTGTTCTTAAAAGTTCAACAACAGCAGCATAAGTTTTATGTTGTCTGGGGGCAGGTGCTTTGGCTATAAATTGGTTTAATTGATAATTGTTTACTATTTGCTCCTTTTTTAGTGCGTTAATAAATTTAAAAATGTTTGGGGAATCATCACTTATTCCACGAAAGTGGCGATGCCAACCTTCTACATGATTATTTGTGCGGTGCATCTTCTGTATAGTGCGGTCAAACATACTCCATAGATCAATAGGAAATTTGGGCGGACGCCTTTGCCTACGTCCACGGCGCCAATATAATTGTCTTCGAAATAATCTACAATCCCCTGAGCTTCTGCCGGAAAATTCTCGTTTTCTACCAGGATGTCAAAAATGTCTGGTACCTGTGCAGGCAAGAGCTGGAATCATTCGCAACCATACAGAGAAGACGTAGTCTCTTTGATAGTTAACCTAGAAAACAAAATTATGAAAATGCGATAATAGCATATAAGAGCAGTACCTGCAATCCCGTTGACTGAACTTTTCTCCACATATTTTGCGCCAAGTGAAAGAAACATTTAGAAACTTGAATTTCCGAAAACTCTTCCTTGAACGCTTCTATTGCCGCCATTTCAAAATCTACTAGCAACTGTGTTGGTTGTAAGCCAGGGCAAATATGTGTCACGCCTATTAAAATTCACACAAAAAAATAATACCTGAAATATTAGCGAAGAAAGTCCAAACCCCTCTTCCTACTACGCCACTGATCTGTAGATGAATACTCAAATGATAATGTTAGCATCCCGGAGAACTCAATCGAAGATGGGCTGAGTTCCAATAAAATAAATTAATAGGCGCCACCGACTTATAAACTTACTAACACAATCCTAGATGTAAAAAATTAGAAAAGTCGGATTCTCTGGTCCAGCATTCACCTACCTTTTCTTTTGCAGAGTTCTCTCTTTAATCTGATATTCAGGATTATCGTCGTAAATGAAAAGACAAATTGCAAATAAGTTAAATTTAATGCTCAACAAATAACCCCCATGAATCGGTTTTGAATATAACATAAATAACGTTAGTGAAGTCAATTTTACGTAAAGGGTAAACAATCACCCTACTGAAAGCAAAACTCACACAAACCCTAGGTAATTATTGCGTAACGAAAGCACATAAATAATTAATAACTTAATAAGTAAAACGCATGCCGCACGAAGAGATCTCCACGATTTGGCGAGCGATAAAATAAACAATATCATTAATTAAAACCCAACTTGAAATACAAGACGCAATAATACACGACGGTTGGAGTACCCTGTATATCAAGAAACACGTAAAATTGCCGTACTATTACAAAATAATTATAAAGTATTTAATCCCCAATATCATAAATTTTATAATATTTATGAAGTTTAATAATATACGAGTAATTATTTCTACGAAATTGAAACAATTTATCAATAAATCAACTAATAATTCCAGTTCAAAATGCACTTCCCTTGACAGATGTTTTCTTATCTACGGAAGGCAGGTCTACAGTACAGACGACTCGAACACAGGCGGTCAGGGTAATCCAGGTATCTTCGCTGCGAAGTGGCTCGGGATATTCGTGAAACGTAAATTTTTCTGATCGTTATCACTCCCAATTCCTATAATTACCCCACACTGCGTGCCTAAATTTTATTAAAGTACAAAAGTTAATAAGCAGATCTAAGAGAATCGAACAAGACAATCGCTCGTGAAACAAAAACTCACCAGATGCTTTATATACTGGCGTGAACACTAGCTTCCTCAACTGTGGTATATTATATCGGAAAAACTTCCTTAGTTGATCACTTCCAATCGAAGAAACAAAAACTCTTAAGTGGCGTAGATTTTTAGAATGGAATAACTTCCCTGTCATCAACGACTAATTTGAATCTACGACACATGAATACCTCCAGAGAAAGAATCGTACTAGCTTGTACAACGGACAGTTCAGCAGAGACTGCTATTCATGGCAGTGTTAATTAATAAGTTTTGGACATGTAAATCACTAATCACTAGTTCAGTGTTTGATAACTTATTGTTTAGATATGAGTATACACCACACACGTATAATTGAATCACTTTGAGTATTTTGGGTTTGCATGTTAATTTACTCACTATCACTGTTCAGAAGGTCTATTGGTAGTTTTCTTTTTAGTCTAGTGTGCAGTGATCTTTGACCTAAGTTGTAATATGATGCGCCATCGCACAGATTAATACTGTCATAAAATTTTTTGGCGGTTTGTGTAATGAACTGCTGCACTGTAGGAATGTCTGTCTCTCTGTGGATCTGCCTATTTCTAATATACCATTATGCTTTGGTTATAATACGTAATACTTTATTCTGCAGGACTTGAAGTTTATTCAGATTGGTTTTTGATGTTGCACTCCAAACACTACATCCATAAGTGAAAATAGGTCTTAATATGGACGTGTAGATTAGGGTTCCACATTTAATTCTGAGGGACGATTTTCTGTTTATTACTGGATATAACATACCTAGTCTTGCGTATGCTTCGGATAATTTTTTATTTATATGAAAGCTCCAGCTTAGTCTTCGGTCTAAATATATACCAAGGTACCGTACCGCACTATCTTTTGGATTCCAGTGGATCGGAGTATTGTTGATAACTATGTTTGGGGGATCTGGGGGTCGGCGGAGCGTAAAGATTTTGGTTTCGCATTTATCTGCATTTATGTTGATGCACCATTTATTAAACCACAGATTTAGTTGGTCAGTAAATTCTTGGAGATTGTTAGCTGCATTATTAATATCATGATCTTGAGTGATGATCGCCGTGTCATCGGCGTACATGGCCAGACTCGCACTGGGTGTAGTGGGAATGTCCAACATATAAATATTAAACAAGGTGGGACCCAAAATTGATCCTTGAGGGACACCAGCCTTGATTTGACGGGTCGTGGAAGTAAACGAGTTCACTCTTACTTGGAAAGTTCTTTCAGATAGAAATGATTTTATAATGAGTAATAGATACGGTGGAGTGTTTATCGTTATCATTTTGTATATTAGACCATTAGTCCAGACTCGGTCAAAAGCCTGTGCTACGTCCACAAAAGCTATGAGCGTGTGCATTTTGAGTTCATAACCCTTTTCTATTATTTCTGTGAGCCGTAATATCTGATGGCTTGTTGAGTGAGAATTTTTGAACCCAAATTGCAGCTGTGGGATTATGTTGTTGGTCTCCAGATATTTATTTAGACGTGAATGTATTGTTCGTTCCAGGAGTTTGGATACCGTAGATAGCAAGCTAATAGGTCGATAGTTAACCGGATTATCATGCGGTTTACCAGGCTTGGGGAACATCAGGATCACTGCTTGTCTCCAAGCAATTGGGAAATATCCAATTCTCAGGCTAGCATTGAATATTGCTGTTAAGTACGATATGGATTTATCCGGTAGATTTTTTAGGAGCAAATTAGGTATCAGGTCTATTCCTGGGGCTTTCTTGACATTCAGTTTTTTAATATATACCTTCATTTCAGATGGCGATACTGGATCTGTAAGTCTTATGTCAGTAGGAGTGGCACTGTTTAGCTCTGTTTCAATTTGTTGGACATGGTTTATGTTAGTTTGATTTTGTGATGTGGTAAATGTTTCTTCCAGTTGTTGAGCGAATACTTCGCATTTATCTGTATCTTCTGGATAATTTCGACCATGATTTCGTAGTGTTGGTATGATCACAGGTTGTCTTAAAATTCTTTTAGTGGCTCTCCACATGTTGGGGTCACCAGGTGTAAGAGATTCTATGTGGTTTCTATAAGAAGATATTCGAAATTGGTCCAGTTCATTTCTTACTAGTCTAACGAGTCTATTCAGACGGACCTTAACTTCAGGATTTCGGGTATTTTGCCACAATCTGCGTACTATATGTTTTTCCCTTATAAGTTGTTGTATGTGTATTGGTGGGATTTGGTCATTATATGGTCGGTGTGTTCGGGAGTCTCTAGTGGCTTGCCGAATTGCTAGCGTAGCTACCTCTTTGAATGATTCGACCGCATTGTTGATGTCTTCCTGAGTATTTAAATTGGTAGGACAGGTTAATTGACCATTCATTATAGTCCTAAAACTTTCCCAGTCAACAGGGCCATTAATTAGCCTTGGAAGTTTGGGGTAATTAAGAGGCAAACAGTTGAGAGTGAATACAACCGGTAGATGGTCGGAGTCTAGTTCCGTGAGTACTGTCTGAGTTATTGGTAATGGCAGATTTTTATGTAGGATAATATCTAGTATGTCTGGTAAGTAATTATATCTGTACGGAAAGTATGTATATTCAGCAGGTGCGGATATTAGTATTCCAAGTTGGGAGGTGATATCGTTAAGTTTCCTCCCATTTGGGTTAGTCGCTCTGCATCCCCAATTGTTGTGTTTACAATTGAGATCTCCAGCTAATAGCGTGGGGTGTTGGCTTTCAAATATTAGTTTGAGTTCATTTTGGTTAAGTTGATTGTTGGGTGGCTTATAAGCTGAGACTATTCTGAGTGATGGGTTATTGTTTATAGTTAGGTTAATCGCTACAGCTTCTAAATCGCGAACATCTTCTAAGTCAATTGTGGTAGCAACTAGATTTCGTTTGACTATTATTGCAGAGCCTCCCCATCCTATTCCTGTAGCTCGATCTTTCCTGTAGATGTGATATCCCGGTATTGAAAATTTTTCGTTTAGGACCAGGTGCGTTTCTGTGATGCACGCTATGTCAATTCTATGTCTAGTCATAAATGAGATAAATGTTGAGCGTTGATTTTTGATGCCATCGGCGTTCCAATTTAATAGGGTTAACTTGTCTGTAGGGATTACGTTATTTGCTGCCATTGAATAGCATTGGGATTAAGGATATGACGAAATTTTTTATTTGATCGAGGTAAGGGGTAATTATTTCAATGATAGATTGGAGGATATTTGACACTATGGAGTTAGAACTTGCTGATTTTAAGTTATTTGTGTTTGGTTCATTAGTTTTGGAGGTGGAGGGATTGTTATTCATAGCTGCTGAATATGTTGAATTGGAAGTGATTTTCCCAGTTATATTGGCGTTGGGGTTCAAGGGTCTGATCACTGGGAAGGAATGTGTGTTATTGTACTTTTTGATGTAAGGGCATCCCCTATAGTTCGCCGTGTGGTCTCCTCCACAGTTGACACATTTGGGAGTGCCGGCATCCTTGGTTTTGGTACATTGTGAGTAATGATGGTTCTCCATACATTTCACGCAACGTGGAGGTAAGTGACAATAGTTCTTAGTGTGCCCTATAAGCTGGCAGTTGGTGCACTGTGGGGTTTCACTATTCCTGCGTCGAGGTTCTACAGATACTACACAATATAGTAATCTATTTAGGTTGAATATATCATTAGTTTTATTATTTTTATTTAATTCCGCTGCAATAATTGGAATTGGGACTTTTTTGCTGTTCAAGAGTCGAGTGATTTTAATCACTGGGTATTTCAAGTTGACTAATTCGGCCTTTATTTCTTCTTCAGTTATTGATACAGGGACATTACGTATTATTACAGAAACGTTAGCATTTTCTGGATTTCTATAAGTATAGTAGTTTACTTTATGATCGTCATAGAATTTAGTGAGCTTTCTATAATCATCTATGCTATTTAAGTTAATTCTTAATTCCTTACCTTTATAGGTTGTGGTAAAATCTTCTGTCACTGTTGATTTAATATCTGTTATTATGTTTTGATAATTAGTGCCATTTGGCATAAATATTGGGGGTACTTTAGGTTTTTCAGCAGCATTATTTGATGTCTGGGTTTGGGTAGGAGTTTCTTTGGTTGATTCTAAAGCATAAAATTTATTTTGAGCAACTAGAGTGTCCGTGTTAAATAAATAACGTTTGTTGAAATCATTATCATCGGGCGAGGTTAAAGGTCGCTTATTATTGTTTGTTTGATTACAAGTTGTATTCTCGAACTCCATTTCTGTTGATTTTGGGGTTGCATTAGCTCCTTTGTATATTATGTTTGGAGGTTTGAGTTGAAATTTAGTTTGATCCAAAATTGGGTCACTCATTTTTATGTTTGGGCATTATTAATTATAACACAACAGCTGTAAAGATATTTGAAGGTGAAACGTTTTATGTTGATATCAGTTCAATTTCTTGTGCTACGCTGCAATCTGCAGATTGCAGCGCGTGGTTTGCACTTGTTCCACTTTTTATTAGTGTATCGAGATTAATAATTACTAGTATACGAGATTAATTGTTATTAAAATTAATGTTTAGCTACGCAATTGCAAGAGAAGACTTAAATCACATCCGTACTTAAGCTTGTCGCACGCGGAACTCCTGTTTGTCTTTGATTTACTTTGAATCACCATACTACTGAACCATAAGTTTTGTTGGTCTTATCACTGTTGTGGATAGGTAATGCGTCGAACGCGTCAAGGAGTACAAATATCTGGGAACATGTATAAATGATAATAACAACTAGACGCAAGAAATTAACGTAAGAATTTCTATGGTTAGATCATGTTTCATTAAAATGAAGAATTTATTGAGCGACAGCAATCTAAACCTTCTCATACGAATTAGGGTAGAAAGATGCTATGTGTTCTGAGTCCTGCTTTATGGTATGGAGGCTTGGACTCTAAAGAAAAACCACTTTAAAAGCATAGAATCTTTTGAGTATTGGATATATAGAATAATACTCAAAATACCATGGACTACAAGAATAACAAATAAAGAGGTCTTGAAAAGAAGTAAACGAAACAACAGAAATAAATTTTACAATCAAGAAAAGGAAACTTGAACACGCTATATAACAGATGCGAAAATATGACAATCTACAACTAATTATGCAAGGCAAGATCGAAGACAGAAAACCAGTAGGAATACGAAGAATTTCATAGCTGAGGAACTTGAATGAATGGTTTGGTTGTACTTCTCTTCAACTTTTCCAAACTGCAATGTCAAAACTATGAATTGCCATAATGATAACCAACATCTGTAGAGAGATACCCTAAGCACAAGAATGACCTATTATAGGTTTTAATCCCAATTTTTATTTCTAAATGTTCTTTTTGCCATCATCAAGCATGTATTACCGTTTTGGTAGTTCTCTGCAGATGCAGGGTTCAGGTCAATTCGATATCTAGTATTACATCCAAGTATTTGACTTCCCCCATAATTAGCAGAGCTTTTCCAAAGACTTTCGAAAAGTTTATACCTGCGTGATTTCTCTTCCTAAATGTCTAGATTTATACGTATATAGTTATATCCATCAGTTCGAACCTTATTGGCCAAGAAGCAATTTGATCCAAAATATAAACATTTACGGGATTAGTTAGCAGCTGTGGATGCAGAGTGAAGGTTGGTCTAATATATAGATTTAAATTTTTCTTGTACATATGGTTATTGTATTTAGATCATATCACAAAAACATTAAATAGAATGTCATTATTTAATAACTGAATTTAGAAGTTATAACCATTCAATAACTCTATAAATACCACAACATTTGTTTATAAAATACGGGATTCTTTTTTCTTCTTTGTATGTTCCGCTAAGTAGTGATAGGCGACACTAACTTTACGTGCCAAAATTTATAGAACTATATCCAACTGTGATCACAAAATTGTGACCTGCTTAAATTGCTAATTTAATCGTAATAAGGGACACATTCTTGGAATCATTACAAAAAGGAAAACCTTAGGGTAACTTTTTACATATCAGTATTAGTAATATGAGTAAATACTACAAGCAATAAATAAATACCAGAAATTATGAAATGTAAAACGATCTGTGAAGGATCTAGATACTTTGTAATGATCTGGGATTTTATCTGGATATATTTTTAGTTGTGAATCTTAAGTTTGGATCTGAATCAGATTTATTAAGCGTATCTAACTCTGCATCTACGTGTCTAATTAGTAGGAAAGCTATTTATAATCTGCATCAATTATCGACACATCTTTATTTCTACCGTTAAAGACATTTATCTATAAAATACGGTTCTCTTCTTGAAGTCTGCTGCTGCATAGTTAAAGGCAACGAAAGCGAATTAATAGAAACTTTACGTGTTTGAAGTCCTAAAATTTTTAAAACTATGTCAAAATTTGGAAAAAATGTGTGATTCAATACCCAAACCCGTAATTGTTTTTCAGGTTAACACTCTTTTTTCGTATAAATTTGATAATTGCTTCGAACTTGGTTGTAATTTCTACATGAACAATGCAATTACTAGTTATGTTTATGTAATTTTAGAGGAAAGATTAATATAATATAGTTTTTCGAGCATATCTCCATAACCAGTTAGCCATGGATGGAAAACCAATGAAATGGTTAGTATGTACCTAAAGTCCATCTAAATCTAATTTTTATGTCGTATTGAAATGTTAATTCACCATATAAATACAGCTATCACGCGAATGCATTTTAGGGTCTCTGAATTTGGTCAGTAGCTGCAAAACAGCAGCTCAGAAAAAACAAGCAAAATGCTCAAAGCAAATATGCCTAGCGCACAAAAGCTTTAATTCTACGGAATGAACCATTTCATGGACTGATGTTATTGTCATAAACGTGCCTTTCTACTATAAACCCGCTTAGTTCTGGAATTAGAGGGTTTAGACCCTGTGAAAACTATTGCTTTCCGCTAAGAAAAGACGTCACTATTTGCTATAGGGCTACAGGCAAATGAAAATCGAAAAGCAGCCGTGGGCTAGAAGTCAGTGCGCTAGACTTCAAGTCAACTGGAAGTTTTTGCACTTCCCATGACTTGGAGCTCACGTAAGTCTTCTGGGGTGTGGTATTTTAAAACGCACAATATAGCCATACGCTAGAAAATCGATAGGTCCCGTAAGAGACAAAACACTAAGAACAAGAAATGATAATCAGAACTGCACTACAAAGTACTGACTGATGGTGCTATTTACTAATTAATCCAATGTTAGCGTTAAGAGTCGTGCTGACAATACCTATTAATAGATATTTCATACAGATGAGGTTTCACATTTTTTTATTTGTTCTGATGAAACAATGCTGCAGAATAAGTTGCTACTTAATGGAAAAACCTGTTAGCCAAAAAAAGTTTGTTTCGAAGAAGATCTTTGCTTTAGAAAGAAACTGATTAAATCGTGGATGACGATTAAACCAATCTACAAAATGGACTTGCTAGCGTGGTTCCTCAATGCTTTAAAGAACTTGCAGAAAATGATATAAAACTTAATCAAGCCCGTAGTTATACCGTGAGTTCAAAAAGTAATTACATAAGGGTTGGCCATGGAATAATAAAATAATGTCTAATACAAGCTTTAAAATTCATTAACTGTCATCACTGTTGTTGCCATAAGTTTATATTGAAAATTCAATTAAGTTACAATTATAGTGGTTTTTACAATAGAACACAAAACATTTATGATTGAATCATATTTTCGAAACGGTGTTCGAGAGAATGGCTAATGGATTTACAGTGCGGTGCC
>JABXWE010007212.1:0-45792 GCA_014611495.1 Limonius californicus
TACGTATTTCAACATACGTCTTCTTCTTCTTCTTAGCCATTATTCATCCATCTTTGGACATAGCCCTCTTCTAATTCTCGCCATAGATCTCTATTTTCAGTCAGTCGTGTCCAACATAATCTTGCAGTTTTCTTAAGATCGTCACTCCATACCATTTGGGGACGTCCTCTTGCTCTTTGTACCAGATACGATCTTAAATGTTGGATCATCGTGTTCTATCTGTTGTCTTTTTGTCTAATTGTGTAACCTGCGAAGCCCTACTTACGTTTGGCCACTTTTGCTGTTACATCTTCCACCTTTGTTCGATCTCTCATCCAGGTTTTTCTCTTTTTGTCTGACAATTTTATTCCCGTCATCACCCTTTACACGGCTCTTTCTGTTTTACCAGTTTTTCTATATTTGCTTTTGTGAATGTCCAGGTCTGACACCCATATGTCAGGATTAGTAGGATACACTGGTTGAAAATCCGGCTTCTTAGGTATTGTGGTATCTTATGGTTCTTGAGGACCCATGATAATTTTCCAAAACCTGCCCATGCCAACTTACTTCTTCTAATGTTTTTCGCAGTCTGGTTTTCTCTGTTTAGTTTGACGACTTGTCCCAAATATACGTATTCTTTTACCGTTTCTAGAATGCAGCCGTCTGCGTCTATATTTCTGATTTCCTTTGTGTTTGTCATTACTTTAGATTTATGCATGTTTATTTTTAGTCCGACTGCTTTAGATGCTCTTGCCTGTTGGTTAGTCATTGTTTGAATTTCCTCAAACGTGTCAGAAATCAGGAAGATATCGTCGGCAAGTCTTAGGTGTTTTAGTATCTTGCTATTTTATGTTCAATGTTTAAAAAATATATTGCATTGCCAACCTAAACGAAATACTTATCAAGCAAAAGTAAATACCTGTTGAAATAGTTTATTATTATTATTAAAATATTATTAGTCTCTCTACACTATCGTTTAAAACTTCGTCTCCGTGTTGGGCCGCTACTTCCTTACTCTTTCTGGAGGCTATTGTCACGTGTAGGTCGCCTGCAAAAAATAGTTGTTCTCTTTCCTTTGTTTTATCAAGCTGATCACTAAGTGTCCAATAAAATTCATCATTCATATCATCGTTGGCGTCATCCCTAGTGGCATATACTACTACTATAACTACTTCACTGTTCAATATTTCAACTACGACTTTTTCACATATCTCTGATACGTACTCAATATCTTTAACTTTGTTACTGTAATTCTTTTCTAGTAGGACAGATACGCCCGATCATACAGGTACACTACATCCATACTTAGTTATTTTACTTCCACCACCAATTCTTTTGTGTTGTTTGGTATATGGTATGGTATAATATTTAAAATCCGTTTTGATAGCCTATTTCGTTTTCTATTTTGACCATCCGGCGTCCGAGGCTTGGCGATTAAGTTTTCTACAAATTAACTTTTTTACGAGTACTGGAGAGCAAGTCCAACGCCTCAACCTCCAATCTGAAGGAATAGGTGATTTTATGTCAAGGTTGTCCTCCCTTAGACCGACTGTCTAACAGACCTCTGGAGTTCGCCCTCTCAACCATTGAGGATAAATATCTTCTTTTGCTCTCGAGATCGTTGTGTTATGAAATTCACAAACACACTTCAAGAAATACACCTTTAATGAATGAGCAAATGGAGCTCATAAGTTCCCCGCTATTGGAAGTTTCGGAATAGAAGACCAGAGCCAAATGTTTACAGTATTAATTGGATTTAAAACTGACAAGTAAAATGTCGAAATACGTATAAAGCACGAAAAGTAAACAAAACCCGTTAAAATAGAGACTATTATTATTATTAAAATATAAATATGAATTTGCGAGAAGCAATGCAAAAAACAACAAAAAATGTATTTAGTTTTCTAAAAATCAGGACATTACCAAGTACGTAGTTGTTTAATACCGTAATCGTATACGTTACTATTTATTCATCGTTGACAGCCTTCTTGCCCCATTACTGGGCATCGGCATCTTCTCTGCCACGCACTTCTCCGCTAAGGTAGAAACACGGGGGACCTACAGTTTAATGTCGAATCTGAACGACAGAAATTCCAGAGAAGGCATTTAGCATTAAGATTCCATGGTAGGAAGCCGGATTGGAAAATTGTGCGTGCTGGGTTGCAGACAAGAAGCAGAGAAGAACACAAGACAAGATTTTTTATAAACCTGCATAGTAATGCTTAGGTTTCCAACCGAAGCCAGAATCGACGTTTTACTCAGAAAGCAAGCGCTCTATCAACTAAGCTACCGCCACACATGTATTTCTTACCTAAACCAATATTTGTGTAATAGAAATATATGATCCAGTGGTTATTGTCAAAGTCTTGAGCATAGAGGGATTGCTAACTATAAAATCCCCCTATAAAATGAGCTTCCAAGTTTGAAAAGTACCTACCATAAAATAATGCGGAAAAAATGGTGGAAACAGGGGAAAGTTTAAATAAGGCTTGTTTCCACTGGTTTTTACAATACCTGTATTTTTCAACGCTGACAATGCAGCACGAGCAAACATTATTTTAATCAGAAAATGTGCTGTACATGTGATTGGCATTAGATTTCAATGTATATTTTGTTATGATAGTAAACATGAAAATGTTTATTCGAACCCTTCAACCGAAAATCCTTGCTCGCTGCAAGTGCTGCGTTCATATTCAACATTTTCCGTGCTATTATCATGTCTAGGAGCAATAGAATTCCATCTATGAATTGTAGATGAGCGCTTTTATACTATTTTTATAACGTATTTAGGATCCTCAAGTTTCTTATCTACTAAAATAAGCAAAATTATTAAAATTCTATTCGGGTCGAATTTCTTTGAATAACATCCGTATGGACATTATCTGAAAGTATTACTAGGCATTATTTTTGATTAATCGTTATTACCGTTTGTGGTAAACATATCCATTGACTATCAAAAGTTCGCAACAACGTGTGTATAACTACTTATACCAGATTGTATTATAGGATTAAATTTCTTGAACGTAGAAGTTATATTACAACAAAAATAGAAAACCGTGGCCTTCCAACAATTTTACTCACGAACAAGAACTTTTTAAACATGTTGAAGGAGCTTCCTCTGTGAGTACTCAAAAATTAGCAATAACTTAAACGTATCTGAAGTTTCAGACTTCCGCGGTTTGTGGCTAATGAAGTCATCTCTCCCTTTAGACCGTGTCGTCGAGGAATTGATTTACTCTGACGTTTCGCTAACCCTTGGGTCACTATGCTTCAAACAATTCCACGACGACGTTGTTTAAGCCCGACGAGATGACTTCAAGTTAAACATTTTGGAGAATTTACACCAGAATTTGTACCAGTTCCATCTTACACGAGATGAAGAGCTATCTCCAGCAGATTATTCTGGAAGGGTTGAATTTTGCGAGCGGTTAACTCAGCAAAATGCCTAACGCAATCAGTTTGTTTAAAAAAACATATGGACGAATGAGGCATGCTTTATTCTTCTTGGAATTTTCAGTTACTCTAGTAGCCATACCTGGGATTTTGACAATCCACATCCTATTCAACATCTATTTTCATTGAATGTTTTGGCCGACATTATCGATGGCATTTCAGTGGGTTTTTATTGTATACCAAACAGTTTAAATGGAATTTCATATTTACAACATCTACAAGACATCTTACCAGATGAGGCGCCTGTAGGATTGAGAAATAATAATACGGTGCGGTTACCATTTGAACTTTTTGTTGGGGTATCTAGATTATAAGGGGTTAAATGGGGAAGGTTACCTTATGAGTCATTATGATTCCCTCTCCGTGTTATAGAAACGTTTTCTAGACATTTTCAGCACCTCTTTTACTTCCAGCGATATAACACATTGTATAGTTGTATATGCCTTAATATGTGAATACATTCAATCCATTACCACAATTTTCAGAGCAAAGTTATGAAACTAAGTACTGGCAATTAATGAAACTTTTTGAGGTATTGCTATGGCTGCTGTGCAATTGTGGCGTGTTATTTAATATTTCATATTATACTTTCCCACCTATGATACGTTTTTCTGTCTTTTTATCCATGTTTTCTTCATGTGAATTCAACATATGACGCAGAGGTGGCGGTTAGAAATTAAATCGAACAAATATTAAATTCAAGTAGTAAATATTAAATCAAAGTGACAAATAAGAAATCCCATTAAACAAATCTTATATTCTATAACGCACGAATTAGTGATAGAAAGATTTATTTTTATTTGATTTTATTTTTTACTTATTGCAAGAATAAGATTTTTATAGCATTACACTTACAGCAAATCGATTAATTATATCAATGTTTACAATATTGTAAGTGATATCCTTGCATTAAAATGTGGGCATGTGTATCTATTTTAACAAGATTTTCAGGGCACTCATTTTTAATGTTAATGTTGCTTATTATATATTATTGTTATATATTTTATATTATATTATATTATTTATTATATATTATATTATATTTATAGGATCTTTACGATTTCTTTATTATATTAATATGTTACATTTCACGCAGATGCTAATTATTTATTTGTACGCAGTTTGCAGTTTTTGGTTTAGATGAGCCCAAACTTTGGGACATGCCCTCGGGGGGGGGGGGGGAGTAAAAGTCCTTAAAGGAGGGCGCAGCAGAAAAATAATAGACCGGAAATTAGTAGATTGAGACTAATACAAACATCAACATAATGCTCAATGTTTAGTACCTTATCTTTTTTTTGCAGAAGATTGCATATACACGTTGTTCCACGACGTGAGGTCACTACTTCGTGTAAGTAATCTTTACAGCAAATATAGTTAAAAATTCTAACAAAGTTATGTCCTAAAGTTAACCGTCTTCAAAGTACAGAGTGTTAAATTATTATTTATTAAATAATTACAATTTCAGAAAAGCCAACATTTATTTTTTTTAGTTTTAATTTACTATAAAAATTGTTGAAAATCGCCACCGTTGCTCTCGAGGCACATTCTAGCTCTTCTTAAGATCGATCTAGTTGCCCTATGTAACATATCATTGTTATTCCAAATTAGTTCTGCTGCCTCAAAAATGCGTCTCCTGATATCTCCAACAGTAACTGAGTCTGATGGTAATTGGTATACCACATCTTTCATATGGTCCCACAAATAATAATCTGAACAAGTTAAGTTCGGACATCTTGAGGGCCAGGTGTGCTGTTCTCCTCTCCTAATTACACGTCCTTCAAAACGTTTATTCAAAAATTCTCTTACACATAACGTAAAGTGCGCAGGGGCACACCACATACCTACTATGTGTGATCGCCAGAGGGACATCATCTAACAATCATCGCAAATGATCTTCTAGAAAGTTTAAATATCTGTCGGTGGCTAAATGGTTCTCAAAAAAGAATGGACCAATGAGCATGTTATCAATAATTCCACACCAGATATTCACTGAAAACCTATGTTGATATTTTGATACGGATTCTCCAAATCTCAAAAGTGGCTGTTCTTTCTGTTCATTAATTCATTCCTTGTCGAGGCATTGAACAGATAAAAATCTAGAAGTTAGGAATCAGTGCCTAAGAAGGGGAATTGTTCCCGAAAGCCTGGAAAGTAGCAAGATTGGTGCTAAGAGCCAAAGATATAGAAGAGGACAAAAAATTTAGTACAGGCCAGTATGCCTACTGGACGTCTTGGGTAAAGTGCTAGAGCATCTTATCGCAAGAAAGCTACAATTAGAAACGGACGCAAAACTGGAAGAGAATCAGTTCGGATTCCGGAAGGTCCACGAAACGTCCATGGAAAAAGTTATAAATAATAAGTAAGTAATAAAAATAAAAAACTAGAAATAATCTGTTTTGCAGATCACATGCCCTTTGCGAGGGCATGTAATTCAAATAGTAGTAGTAGACAAGGCCGAAAAACAATAAATGCGCTAAGTCGCATAATGCCAACATTAGAAGGACCAAGGACCAGTAAAAGGAGACTGCTAAACTCGATTGTGAACTCCGCTCTACTTTAAATTGCCCCAATATGAAGACAAATAATGCGGAAGAATAAATACAGGGATTAGTTGACTAGTAACAGTGCAGAATGGCTCTCAGTATTACGTGTGCTTACAGAACCACATTCACAGAAGCCCATAACGGCCATAACGCCGATTGACCTGCTGGTAGAACAGAGAGTGGAAGTATACAAGAGGGGCCAAATCTCCAGAAATGAAATTAAATTTAAAATAGAGAAAAGTGGAGAGAAAGGTGGAATGTTAATAGAAGTGGTAAAGCATTATTGACCATTATGACCAAAAGACTAATAGGGGATGTGATAAGTTATTATTTATAATTATAGTTATATTTTGATGTTCTATGTAACAACAAAAAGAATATGTGAATACATGTAAAGCCGGACCCTGGTAATAATCTGGAAAAATAGGGAACTTGGGGAGATAGATTACTACTTGACACAGGTGTTGGGAGGGCATAGATGTTTCGGTGTCTACCTGGCAAGTTTTCAAATAAGGAGCACCAATCAGTGCACATATTGTCCAGAGGAAGACACAGCGGAACACACCGTATTCAACTGCGATAGATGGGGAGTTGATAGAAACGAGGTGGCGACGAAGCTAGGAGCCCATATAAATCCAGATAATATACTAGAAATGATGCTACAAAGAGAAGAGAATTGGCGGAATGTGAAGACATATATTGTAACGTTCCACCCGGTGGCTTATACGTGGCGCGAATGCTCCAAAATTTATAATCTCGAGTTGTCCAGAATTCAATTATAAGTGCTTGGAAAAAATAAATTTATTAACATTAACGTAATGGTATATGTACACAATATTGATAAACTAAATAAATATTACACTCGAATCAATTAATAACAAATAAAATAGATGTCTCCGCCACTGGCTTGCCCTGGTAGGCTCAATGGTTCGTACGTCCGGGTCAGTAGAACGACTGCGAACTGGCTCTGGTAGGTGAAATAGCTTCTCGACTGGACAATGTCCGCCGCTGTCGCCGGTATTAATCTAACATAAACAAACCAATTAGCTTTAATTTGTTGTTGCCAAGGAAGTAATTTCCTTGCGAGGGGGATAAACGGTATTCGGGATTATTAACAGTGAGTGTTAAACTTTCCATCGTAAGAATTTATACTTAAATCAGTGGGAAAATTTTCCTTACTTAAAACAACGTGAACTTTGTTAACCACCAGTGACAATTTCTGTACCGAGATTCACCTGTGTCTCGTTAGATGTAAATAGCTCCAGAATAAACAATTTGTGTATTGAATTGCAAACTTTACTGTAATAAATCTTCAAACAGGAGATTTTAATTAAATCAGCTTTCCTGTAAGTTAAAACTCAAACTACACGTTTTTAACAGTGCAGTTGTGGTATAGATAATTCAACCTTGCTTTGGGTAAATATTACTCGGATAGGATTCTGACTTTTACGGTGAAAATATCGGGCTCACGGAAAATCTACTCGAATTAGTCGGCCAAAATTCTCCAGCCTACTAACGAGAATAGGGCTAATTTCCCTACAAATTTGCACAAAATTACTCTGCGACAGAATTTTTAGATCGCTTCGAGCTGTTCAAAATACTCCAAATCAATTCAAATCTTCTAGCAGGACTTACAAAAATTTGACGTCTTGTGATATTTCTCCACAAATTACGACAAACCTTGTACAGGGTATTCAACTAATAACAACAGTAATTATTAAGGCTTATTTATACCTACCGTCGATTCAGACACCGACCTTATAAGCAATAATAATCTTTATACAGATTTTTCTATTGGTCTTAACCGTTTCAAACACCGGCACAAGAGCAATAAAAATGTCTGTCACAGGGAAAACGGACTACTGGGCACTCAAATGAATAAGCAAAGCAAGTTAAATATTTATATCTACTAACTTTCCTGTCAAAATGTGCTAGAAATCCAACGATTTCGAACGGCGGTATAATTTAACCAATTACCCCGACAGCTATCTACGGTCGACGCACACTGGCTCGCTCGGCTTCAGACTCTGTAACTGGAAACTCAAAATTATTAAATTTGTTAATGCAACGGCAAAATAGTGGAAAATTATTAATTCACTTTCGGGTAAGTATACGGAATTAGTAAACGGATTTTATTAGACTGGTTAATTTCAGGATCGGATTTTCAACGCTAGGATCTTTTAAGAATACTCTTAAAAGAAAGCTGAGGATTTTCTGACTTTTGATGAAATCAAGAGCCAGGAAATAAAGCGATTTCAAATGGCCGTGCTGGCGGTTGTATACTAGCCAATTTTCGATTTCCATCATGCGCGCACCCCCCTCTGGTGTAGAGAGGGACGCGTGTTCTGGAACATTCCGCGTCACGGCTGCGGCAGATGTTTGTTGTCGGAGCTACTCTTATCTCAAAATGTTGAACTTTTGTGTAATTGGTAATTAAACACCAAATATTCACTTTTCACCATTTTGATCCGTTACAATATTGAGAAGATAATAAGTATGCAAGCTGAGTAAGCAGACCAAACAAGAAAAGAAATAAACATTTTATTGCCCAATCAGCTTGAAGAATTATCAGTAGATATACAAACTGCAAAGGGAAACAAGAGGAGTTTTTTAGCCAGGATAAATCTGACACTCCCCGACAGTACGGGCTGTCGGGCGTCTTGGTGAAGATTTTTCTCCTATTGGGCAAAAAAAGGATTGAGTTCGATTAAGTTAGATATGCTTAAAGCATTTTATTACATGCACCACTACGTACCAGGTATTACATACAATTGTCGGTAAATGTAATATATTCGTTTAAATAGAAAGAAATTTATTATATTCACCATATTTACGGGTGGTTATAAATAATTACCGGTAGCTATACATAATCCCCGACTTATTTACATTTACGATAACATATTTAATAATTAAAAGAATTCTTCGAATTAGCACATCCAAAGTTTTGTTTCGGTACCATCAAAATCGAAATCACCGTAACAAAATTATTTCTATTTCACCAAGCAAGTTCTGAAGTAATATTTAAGATCCTTTTATATTTTAACACATGCATTATTTTTATATTTTATGGGTTGTAATTAATCGACATAAATAATTGGATTAGAAAATTGTATAACTCAAAAAATTAAACCACAAACTTTTAGGTATAATACTCAATAATAGAAAACATTGCAAGACATCGGTCGATACGCTACTTGCCTACCAGAACGAAATTTTATTAGAAATACAGTGAAACATAAACCTCAAAGAGCGCTTCGCGCTCGCAATTTTTATGAAATACGTGCTTTTAGCGCATATCGCGCGACCTCATACCCAACAACGGCCTGTTTACCCTTTTTGATCGTTTATATTTTTTGACAGCGGAGGAATTTAAGGCAATTTATCAGATTTCCCAAGCCCTTTGTAACTTTTCATCTGCGATCACTTCAATAGATTAATTTCCATTATTTGAGTGTTATTTATGATGGAGTGGTTATACTTTTAATTGCTAATTTTTTAATTTTCACTTTTGGTTGCGTTTGAATGTGCAATAACCATAAATTCAACATAATTTTCTACTAACAGTTTAGGTATAAGTATGAAGATAATGTTAAATATCCAGTTAATTGATTGCATTTTTGCAAATATGCTGTGTTTATCCTCTTTAATGGTAATTTACAATTAACAATATTTGAGTTCAATAACATAGTAATATAGTTGTGGGTTATGTTGTAACTGGCAAGCAAGGATTTCGCCGCTGTTATTACATATTATAAGCGTTAGAATTTTAGATTCCACGATGTCATGGAAATCGTAAAATTCGAACTTTTAAAATAGTATATTTGGTGTCGTATCAAAATATTCAGCAGTATCCTTTGACAAGATAAATAGTAGAAACTAAAGCTTGTTGTGCAAACATAACCCAAAGCAAATCTGTTTTACATTGTTCCTTCTATCAAAAGCATAGTGCAGCCCAAATACCTTCAACAATGAACTTTGTGCATCATATATGTTAATATACAAAGCTTTGCGTGCGTTTGTAATTATATACCGATTGAGGAAACAACACACATTTTTATTTCTAGGAATTGTCGTGGTGGATTTACGTCAACGATTTAGCTTATGGAATTAATTAAGCACTTAACTGTATTTAAATAACCTATTCCACACTTGAAGCTCGTAGCGATAAAAATCCGAAGTACATAAGACCTCACATCTTGTCCCAGCCGAATCTTCCTTTTTTCTCGACTGTAACATCAAAGCTAAAATGACGTGAGATCAAAGCTAACTAACAACACTAGGAATTATTCATGACCATGCCAGAAGGACGTATTTTATATTTACTAATTTTCCTACTGTCATTTTAGTAAGTGGATTAAGTTGGCCACGGCAGGATGATAGCGGCTCCCAATTCTCTAATTCCCGCTTTATATGGAGCATAAATAATCATCAACTGTCCTGGAGTTTTAGTAGATTAGCATTCAAAATACGAGTACACATACCCAGTTCTCTGTAGAACCATTTAATGAAATACTTAGTGCAAATTCGTGAAAAGGGTTCAAAGTGAATTTGGCTGTTATTAATTCAGGACCAAAGTTTCTCTAAGAAATCGGTAGATTTATAGCATCAAGAGAGCCTTTTTCTTAAGCCATAGTAATTCTATTTCGCATCGACAAAACGTCTGTATTCAATACAAGAAAAATTTCCGCCCAGAGAACGGGGAAGGTTAATGAAATCACATCTGCCCTTAAGAGCAGGAACGTTCTTAAGAACAGGCCTAATAAACGGAAATAACAAAAGAAATTTACGCCTATTCTCAGCACAAATGAGGGTTTTCTGTTGTAATAGAAATTGTGCGGAAATCGTTAGTCCTGGAAGGTTTTTTTTTGCTTTGAATTAGATTAGCTGCTAAGAATACAAACCGAAACTGATTTGAAGATATGTTATACCAACTGCAAAAGATCTGTCCATGATATGAATAGTTAATTGAATTTAAGTCGTCTATGTAGCGCATTATTTCAGGATGTACGTAAAAAATAATGTTTTACGAACTATAGAATAATCTGACCTTTTATGAAAAATATTTTATGTTGTGAAAAACATTCACCACCCCAAATACAAAGGTTAGTGTATTTCAAGTCGAACAAAAATCCATAATAAATAGATAAATTACAGCAAACGCTGTAAGTATACGATTTTTTAAAATTTGATATTACTAACCCAGACAAAAAAAATTAGCTTTTCAATATGATAACTCACACAGCCTTCTTCTTCCAAAAATCTTGTTGAAATTTGAAAATTTGTGTAAATAATTCATAAATTCGTTTTGGTTTTCAAAAACAATTGAAACAATGCTCAAAGCGAGAGATTGTATTGCCAATTGTCATTTAAGCTTTTCAAATACTGCAAACATTTTATATGTCTAATGATAACAAATTAGAAAAAGCATATATATATATATATATATACATACAGGGTGTTAATTAATTGCGGGGAGTGGCTTAAAGTATACATGAAAACAAACATTTTTTGTTAACAAATGTATGGTCAAAAGTGTTTCCTTTCAGGGATAGAGCTTCTCAAAGATTCTTTAAGATGCGCCTAAATGTAGGCAACTCAATTTACTACCTACTATTTGTTTCCATAACGACGGAATTTGAATTTGATGAAACTTGTTCAAAGATTCATTGTACAGATTTGCATTGACATTTACTCCAGGTTCCTTGTTTTCAAGGCTAAGTTATTCTAAGATGAGTTTCAGTTGAACAAGCCTCATATCTTTACGGGGGCAGTGCTTGCACGAGATCTATGTTTCAGCCTCTAGCTGAAATTTAACAAAACAGTTTTGCAGATGTGGAATTAAAAAAAAACCTTATAATTACGCTATTACCCAAAGATGCCGAAGCAATATATTATTTTAGATGCCGCTAGAATTCTATTATAGACATTACCAATGGTATCTTTAATCCAGTACATAACGATCTAGGGGTTTAAGGCCAGCCAGTTGTAAATTTGTATGGGGTCATTAAAGAACAATATATAAAACAAATTAATCTCTTTTATGCGTTGTGGAAGATAATAGAAACAACAACCATAAGCAACAGTAAATCGAGAACTATCTTTCAACAACTCTATTTTCCAATAAGAATTAATAAAAAGCTCGATAATAATAAACAATATCTGTAACCTTCAACAAGAGTCGTTCATAATATATGTCGGGAAGTTACCTAACTACCTACCGGTGATTGTTATCCTTATCAGTTGCCCTTTTTTCGGTGGAATCATAAGGACAATTATCAAAACCAGCAGGAGTTGAGACTGAATTTTGAGGCCGACAATACGGAAAACTATTTATTATTTTGCTAGAGTAATCGTTGCCAATTGTAGATATAACATTTTATTATAAATACTTTCATTTATGTAACTGCTATTTTTGGTTTTCAACAAACAATAAATTGAACGTACGAATGGAAAACGTTGCTACGACTATGACAGTATTCTGACCGAAACATTCCAAATGTTTCAGCGCTCCTGTGTCTCTCGTCAAGAAAATGATTTAACTATTAATCCTGTGTTGCACACCTTTGTTTTTCATTCCCATACCATCAGGCATCAGGATAGTTATAAGTACGCTTAGAATAATTATGCACTAAAAACCTTCAAAATATGCATACAAATATGCACTAGAAGGTTAACTAGCTAGAAAAAAAATTACCGTTATATCAATACATATCTATTTGTTTTTTAAATGCACAAACATTATCTAAATCCAAAATTATTTAATTAAAATTAATCAAAAAACACAATATTATTAATTTAAAATTGTTATCAGCGAGAATATTTTTGTACTGTGAAAAGACCCTCTCGACATCATACGATATTATTGGTACAAATTCATAATTTCCAATGTCAATGATATTTAAATGTTCATTTCTTGCATCAAGGCTGTTTTCTTTTGCAACACGCCGCTTATATTCTTCAGTTGTTGATAGCACTTCGATTTATTTATTAATGAAATCCTTCTTCTTGAATTTAGTTAAACCCTTAACCATATCTATTACGATTTTAATGCTGTCTTGTAAAGATAATACCTTCCCTTTCAGTTTACAGATTGCAGTTGAAATGCAAGCCAAATTAGCTCGAATAAAAATCAAATCTTCTGGAATACCTTTTTTTTACCTTGTGCTTGTTCAATGCCCTGCGCTTCTTCAGAGTCAAATTCATTAACAACTTTTTTCACAATTTCAAAATTTTCAGCGTAATACACAGCAGTTTCGATCCAGGTTCCCTATCTTGTAATGATTGACGCAAGCGGAAGTGGAACGTCCACCGCAACTTCCCGAAACTTCTGCACACGACTCGATGCCTTGAGAAAAATCTTTTTCACAGATGATATCAGCGGCTAACATTTGAATAAAGATTGCGAACTAAATCAGCTACTCGGTGTAAATCATATTATAAACAGGTCACATGTATCATATTTGGATACAAAATCTGCAGTCCTCCCATTGCTTTGCACATATATGGAGCAGTATCACTGCAAACTACTCGCACTATTTCATATTAAATTCTAGACGGCCACAATAAGCTTAGAGAGTCGTTGAAAAAAGCAGCAATTGTTGAATGGTTCACTTTATCTAAGACTTTTAAAGTCAGCAGATATGATTTATTTTTTCTTCGTTAACCCAGATTGCCTTATTGATCGCGAACATCTGGAACGGATAACGCTCGTGAAGAAGAAGAAGAACTCCTAATATACCAAACACAAAATTTTCTACGCATCTTTGTTCTGTATAGGTTGTTTCATCCAAGGACACCCAACTACTGTGATACTTTACATTTTCATTTAGTTTGTGTAAATTTGCCGCATATAATTCGGAAACATAATTTTTTCTTAATGTTGATTCGCCTGGAATATTCTGTTTCGTGTACTACTCCAAAAAATAGCAAAGAACTTTATTCTTCAATTTAGCCAAGGGTATATCAGCGCAAATAATAGCCTTACAAATTTCTTTAATAAATTCTAAACGTTTAGATCCCGGCTTTTGTAAAACAGAAATTTAGATTTGCCGTTGATTATTCTCCCTTTTCCGATTTTTATTACTTGCAAGTTTTCCAGTTTGTAAATTTTGCGTAACTTGGAACTTTTTAGTAGCCGTTACAAGAACTTCGCAGTATTTACAAAACATTAATAGACTCCCATCTGTTGCGAAATGATCATAGTCTCTCAAAAACTGGTCTAAAATAGCGTTTATACACTTTTTTTCTTTCGGCATCTTTATGTTAACACACTATTGGAACTAGTAGACAACCGATTGTTGGTGAAATGATGAATTGTTAAACTTTCAACCTGTTCAAGCCTGTTTTCCCGTTAACGCACCAGGTCCAGTCAAACCCTGATAATCCTCTTAGCATTTCCACGTTTTCTGGTTTTTCGAAGCTTAACAACTAAGAAAGTACCTACCTATTCAAAATACAAAATGAATGAGTTTAGAACACTATTTAAAATTTCTGGAAATTCCTAGACTGCTTGACGAAGTGAATCTGCACCTGATAGCAAAAAATTGTATAAATATGCAATTTAAACAAGCAAATGCTGCAAATTATGTATTAATGCTCAAAACAATTAAAATATGCATTTATTAGGTACCAAAAATGTCTAAAATGTGCAAATGCATAATTATCCTAAGCCTTAACACTGCGCCTTTCCCCACGAAAATTGATCACCATGAGACATCAGATCAACAACTCCCCTCACTTAAAGGTGGAATGAACAATAGTAAATGATTGATTAAGATGGGGGACGTCCTAGTCAAACAATTAAGTCCCGTCAGTTGGAAAAGATTTTCTAGAGCAGATATTATAACTATTCAGAAGACACTATCTGAGTATCACAATTACTAATTAAGGAGAAGAATCCACTTTGGAACGAAACACAATCAGAACGGCTCAATTAACAGTCGCACTGAGACCCTATACGTGTACCTGGAGAACCGAGAACGGGGGGGTCAGCGACTGACCACAGTCTTTTAAGTCTCAGTTGTAGTGCTTTCTTAACCTATTCTATGAAAATGTAAGGCGATAGTATATATACAGGTTGAAATGAGTTTAGTAAAGTGTATTTTATCTTCTAATATTTATTTTTACACAGATTGATTACATTTGATCCATGTCCTGATTGTCGTCTGTTGTTCTTCGGCGGTATGCTTTGGGCAAATATACTTTTGGCAATGAATGCATGCTTTCATATATTTTCTGCCAGCTGATCGCGGACTAACGAAACATCTACCTTTCCTAGGTAGATCTTCAACAGCTCTACGAGTTGCAATTCCTCGTGGTTCTCTGATAACGTTACCTCTTGAAATGGCCCCACTTCGATGGCATTCGTAACCAAAAATCTTGAGAGCCGTAACAGAAACATTTGGTAACCCGGAATAATCAGAACGACTTTCCATATTTCCTTGACATAATTCCTTGCTTAGTTCTTTCAAAAATAGCTTTCTGCCGGACCTTGTTTTAGGATGTTCATCTGCCCAACTTGTATTTGCTTTTGTGAAAATTACATACGCCTTATAAGCCGCTATGTCTATCAAATTAAAGAAGCACGCCATGGGCCATCTTCTAGTTCCACGACGACAATTATATGCTCGAACACATTTATCTAGAGTATCCACCCCTGCTTTTGTTGAAATTATAATACATTATAATTTCTGGTTTATCTTCTAGTACATTCATGTCTCTGTGCTGTGAAGATAAAACAGTAACAACTTTATTTGTTTAGGTACATAACTAACTAAAGTTTGTTTATCTCTGAATGCAAAACGAATAGTTGCTGGTGTAGATTTTTTCAAAGTCTGCAGTCTTAGTTCTAGTGGAACGTCTCTGCGTGTGTTGAGTATTGTTCCAACAAGGGTGATATTATTCTCGAGCAGTTCATCAACAATAGAAAGACAGGTAAATTTCCTATCCATTGTGATGTTTCTTCCCGTATTCTTTAGTTTTGCTGCTGTTACTAACCATTTTACTATTTCTGGGCCACTGTTATAACTTTTAGGTTGATCTTCAACCTTCCCAACATATGGCTCTGCCGCAAAACAGTAATAATTTTCTGAGTCACACAGAATATTTGCCTCAATCCCATATTTTCCAGGTTTTGTAGAAATAAACACACGAAATTTACATCTGCCGTAGAAAAAAACACTTCTTGCCCCTCAGTAGGATCTTCACCTTCCGAATCAGAACTTCCTAAATTAGTATTTACATCGTCCATGTATAAGTCATCATTATAAAGAGCTTCTTCTAGCTCCTTATCTGTCAAGTATTTTCTACTCATGGTGAAATACCTAATATGCACCATAGCAGTAAAATATACGTATTGTTTCTGTGCAAAAACACAAGAACAAGACTCAGTAAGCACTAGTCACAATCCGAGTCTATTTCCGAATTGTATTGGTTAGTAGGTACTGGTTGACACCCAGGCCTTCTACAGTTTTCACATAAGTTACAAAACTACAGTATTTTCCGCCTAAATCACACAAAACGGAATACCATCTGACTGCAGCGCTGGCGTACAATACTAACTTGGAGCGCCCCTCCGAGGATTTTATTTCTTTACGCCGATGTTTAGAATTTAATCTTAATCAATTATATATTACGAGATTCAGAGAGTGTCAGGGATAAAAGTCATATATTATTAGATAAAAAAAATTCAAAATTACACGAGAACGAGCAAACTAAGTAACCTGGGGTCAGCGGCTGACCCCCCCCTTCTCCGTGCGACTGTTAAGTTGCGGCCTTATATTCCCACCCGCTCAGAAAATTCAAAAACATCAAATCAGTTCTAAAGACAATTATATGAAAATATCAATTTAGCAATAACAATGTATTTATGCAAAAAATAAACCTTAATACTAATAATAATAACCTTGTGATCTAGTTGCGCTGTCAAGATGCGAGTGCCAACAATTAAAAAAGTGGTTGTTTGCATCCTGTGGGCCTTCTTGGCCGTTGAAATGATACGGAAATGACATTTCTTAAACGTTTCAATGTAAGATTAAGCGTTCATAAAATTATTATTCCTGGCATATTTATTTCATTGATTTCATTTTAGGACGAAAAAAATTGTAGGTAAATTTACCGAGTGGTATTTTATTTTGCGTGGCGTAGAAAGTGAAAATTGAGAAATGTTTTTATGGTAGCTACTACTCGTAGTACAGTAAAGTTGCAAAGTGGAGTGTATACCACGCAGTTTATCTTTTTATATTATAGGAAAATCAAAAATTAGGTTCAGTCGTTGATATTTATTTTATTACATTTTCTAGAAGGTACTATAATTAACAGTCTCAGCAACACTATTAATAATATAATTTTAAGGACAGCCCTTAGGTTTGTTGGTAAATTTTTCACAAGCAGCATTTAAAAAGTTGGACAGAGCAGCTTCTTCAAAGCTGTCTGTATGTGTTCCATTAAAATTAATAAATGGTACCCCCCCAATTTTTCCAGCTAACTTCTGTTTTTTATAAAGTTGGTTAAAGATTCTATTACCTTCAGGACCTTGTGCACATTTCAGTAGTTGTTTTCCTGTCAGTCCCAGGTGGGTTGCACACTAAAACAGGGTTAAACGTAAACTTATGCACTTTAATAAAATTGTGTCAACCATTAAAAAAATAAAATTCAACGATTCTTACCTCAGCTATTTTTGTTAAATCTTTGCGATTTGATTCTGCGCGAATTTCTACGCATTTTACAAATTCGAGTTGTTTTTTTTGGTTGTGATTTTTTGCTAAGCCACAGCCTTCGATTTTGTTAATAGCACATTCATCCGGGCCATGTTGGCACTCGAACACCCACTTGCCGTTTTTCTTCGTACGCTGTTAATAGAACAGTTTTGAAAATAATTTGTAGAATTGGCGAAACATATTTAAATTTTTATTGTGGTTAGCGGAGAAAATGGAAAATGTTATTCGTTGGAAAATATTTGGCAATGTAAATTTTACTTTAAAGCTAACTCAGTTATTATTAGAAGTGGAAACTATACTCAGAATGTGTTGTAATTAATACGATTATACTTACTATAGTATTTCCATAAGGTACAAATTCGAGTTTTAGGTTAGATCCTATTTTTTTGTATCCTGGATAAAGTTGTTTTGTTATAAATTGGGCACAATAAGGACAAAGCGCTTCGTAATAGACTGATATTTTCAGTACTTCTGCTTGTACCTGAAATAAAATAGTGGATTAAACAATATTTTTGGGTTTTAAATAGAATCCCCAGAATATTAAATTTGTGTAGGTAGAGAAGATTAGAATGATTTTTGTAATTTCGATAATATTTCGATGGTATTTTATACTGTTGAAATTGTGAATATAATTTGAAATTATCAATTTGAAATTCAATGAAGTAAGGCGAGATACAATTACATGTAAGTTTTAAGCATTTTTTTCTTACACGTTCGTATTCTCATGGTCCGTAGAATCTGGTATATGATGCGCTACTTTTGTAATACCTTATACAGAAATAACACATTTGTAACATACCTCAACTAAATGATTTGCGACAACCATTATAAGCAATGTTAACAGGAAAATCTTCATTTTGATGTCAGTTTACTTCTTCTAAAACTCGAATAGAATGATAAGGGCTCAGAGTTTCTGTCTAGTATATATAGTAAAAGTGGGTCACGCAAGGCATGGCGCATGCATACCCATTCGTGTTTTTTAAAATTCATGTTGCTATAAAACAATAATATTACGCTTTTGAAATAAAAAATTAAAGCTACGGTTGTATGTGTTATTTTTATATGTTCACGTCCTCACTAAAGTTAAATACATTTTTGTAAACCGTTTCGTATTGCCGTTGATTGAGAAGTTCTTTCCCAATCAACGGTATTGGGATTAACTGTATTGAGTAGATATTTTTTACTTATTCGGTCTAATTTTGGACGTTGATAGACTTTGAGTATATTTTATATCTTCTGTTTAGTATTTAAGTAACCGTTCTCTGGGTCATTTTCCTTGGTATGGTCTGCAGTATAATTCTTGTCCATTGCTCATCATGACATCTTGCAAAATTACACTTGAGTTCGGCTCTTGCTTCACCCACATCTTTTATTTTTGTTATGCTTCTTATGTATTCATCTCTATTTCGTTGTGTTAAAGATGTTCCGATCATTTGTGTTTCCATAGCCTGTGCTGTTCGAAGCATTTTCATTCATTTTTTTTGTAGTCGCCTAGGATTAGGCGCTGTACATCAATACCCACAGGATACATTGATCAAATAGACGAGTTCGGAGATGTATTCGCATATTTTTGTTCTTTAGGGTATTGTTTAATCTTCCACAAGCATTCCATGCCAATTTTTTGCTTCGGTTTATTTCTAGTGTTTGATTTTCTCTTTCCACTAATATTATACGAACTAGATAGACATAATTTGACAAATCAGTTGGTTTCTGATGATGATATAGGGGTTTTGACCATCAATACATAATTTGCAGCATTTGTCTGTTTAAATTGCATATTTATACAATTATTTCTTATCAAGTACAGCTTCACTTCGTCAAGCAGTCTGGGAATTTCCAGAAATTTTAAATAATCTTCTAAACTTATTTATTCTGCATTTTGAATAGGTAGGTACTTTCTTAGTTGTTAAGCTTCGAAAAACCAAAATACTTGGAAATGCTAAGAGGATTACCAGAGTTTGAGTGACCCTGTTGCGTTAACGGGAAAACCTGTGAAAGTTGAAAGTTCAACAATTCTTCATTTCATCAACAATCTGTTGTCTACTAGTTCCAATAGTGTGTTAACATCTTTAAGATGCCAAAAAAAGTGTATTTTAAACCAGTTTGTGAGGGACTATGATGATTTCACAACAGATGGACGTCTGTTATTTTGTAAATACTGCAAAGTACCTGTTGCGGCCACCAAAAAGTTTCAAGTTACGCAGCATCTCCAAGCCAGAAAACATGCAAGTAATAAAAATCGAAAAAGGGAGAATAACCAACGTCAAGTGTTAATTTCTGCTTTACCAAGGCCTGGGCCTAAACGCTCAGAATTTAATGAAGAAATTTTTAAGGTTTTTATTTGCGCTGATTCCGTTGGCTAAATTAAAGAATGAAGTTCATAGTTATTGTTTGGAAAAGTACACGAAACAGAATATTCCAGACGAATCGACATTAAGAAAAAATTGTTTCCGAGTTATATGCAGCAGCATTACACAAACTAAGAGAAAAAGTAAAGAATCACAGTATTTGAGTGTCTTTGGATGAAACAACTGATGCAGAACAAAGATGTATAGCAAATTTTGTGTTTCGTATATTAGGGGTAAATGAAGAAAAAAATAAATCATATCTGCTGACTTTAAAAGTCTTGGACAAAGTAAATCATTTAACAATTGCTGCATTTAATTTATGGGAGGCTACTTTTTCGAAGTTTCCTAAAGGGAACGCTTGACAAGCATGTTTAGTCTGCATATTGCGACCGAAAACAGTTCTTAGAGACCTCTGTCTGCAGAATTGACCAGGAAGTTCTACGTGGAATATTTTGTTCGAGAATCCTTGCACCATATTTCGTCATATGGTGAAATCTTCCAGCTGTTGGAGATTCGCGTTGCGTTTCCTCGCGAGTCGATTTAACATCTTCTTTCAACCCAGTTGCTTGCGAACACCTCAGCGGCGAAAACAAATACGACAGAGGCAGCTTGATGGGCGTTCATCGCGTGAATTTTCGTATCGCTGTTATCACCGTGGGGTGAACAGAACCATCGCCAAGTGTGGAATTTAAAGAAACACGCTGGAAGGCAATTCATTGCGAATTTGCTGATCGCCTTTGGCGGATTAATATCGAACCCCTTTCCTGTTGCTCTGGATGTGCCGCTGCTGCGACAAACGCGTTGGGAGTTCCTGCGGCGAATATTTTTTTCCCGTTTTCTTTTCGAAGAAAGCCTTCACCCGTAACGTTGTCACGATCGTGATCCAGCCTTCAGGGGCGTGCCTGCGATTTTTGCCCGTCTCCTCAGGATCTAAGAACATCTAAAATGGTGCCTGTCTCTCTACTCCCTACCAAAGAACACTAAGGTAAACGTTGTTACTGTGTTATTGTGAAAGCTTGATCCGAGATTCATTTTATTGGCTCAAAATGCTGAACCCCTTTTCTTGAAGTAACGCAAAGCGACTTTCAGTGACCAGTTGTTAATTGTAAAGTGTAATTGTAAATTGTAATTTTTGTAAACTCGAACGTCACTGGCTGCCTAGATCTGTGGTTTAATAAAGTAAACATCTCAAGCTACTGCGGCGAGCTTTTTTGTTTCCCTCTGTGTTTAACTACAATTATTACCGTTTTGGATATTTTTCTTGTACTATGTGTGTTACCAAGTTCCAGCAATAGAATTATATTTGTCTTAAAATTCACTATATCTTTTATTTGTGTGTATTGTATTGTGATTCAACTTTGTAAGCTTTATATACAGGAGGAGGCACAATAAAGGTGAGTCCGATTCCCGTAAGCTGCTGGCTTCTCGGCCTTCCACGAGTACCTGCAATCAGCTGTGATTTGGAAGGTGGTGCCCACTAATTTTGACTCACTCTGTACGCAACTACAGTCGGTTTCCTTCCTTTAAGCGTTTCTCGTGAACCACTCCTACTCTTCTGAGCTAAGCCGAAGGCCATTTCCAACTTTCCTGTTGCGGCTCGACGAAAAAGCTTGTTTGGCCCGGAACACATTAAGTGGAGTTGGGTTTACCAAGAAGAACAAACGTGTGAGTTATAGGGTGGAGCGCTTTCGTGGATTTAGACATCAAATAGGTTAGATTATGGTTAAGTAAATTAAGCGGCGTGCGTTAGCCATTTAAATAATTTACTGTCAAAACCTAATTATGGGTTCTTACTACATTGTACAACTATGTTTAGAGTTGATAAATGTTCTAAGCCCTAAGGGGTTAGGGGGAATTGATATATACAGTAAACTCCGCGCTGTATGCTAGGGGAACAGCCTCTAGGTAGCCTTGGGCGGAATTGGATGTTAGAACGCCATATTAAAGGGACTCATCCTGAAAACAGGAATAGGGTATTTATTTAATTATAATTACAATATAATTATATAAATTATAATATATAAATTATAATACAAATTATCTAACGAAACGGAAAACTACCAGTGTATAAACGATATCTAAATCTATCGTGTATATGTAGAATAGCTCACAAGGTGCCTAAAAGGGCACAAAGTCGGTCCTGGGTGAGAGATAGGAATAGGTTAATTGTAAGTTAGAAGGGTATCTTGGAGTACCTATTCTTGTTGGTGGAAACAGGAATAGCTCCCCTTAATATTGTCTCAACGTGAAATGTATGAAAGGTACCTAAAATCGTGCATAGGTCTAATTAGTTGATGTGATTGGAATGATGTTGGTTTAAAAGGAGGCAACTGTGATTAGAACTGAAAAATCCGTCCACAGGATAGGGAATTGTTCCAGTAGTGTAAAGCAAACACTGTGCATTCCCCGAACCGAAAATACAAACGAAAGAAGGATATCAATCCCACATCCAAACCAAAAAAATCTACATTTGCTCATTGAACTTACTGAAAGCTATCATCGAATTATCATAATAAGTGACTGTTAAGCCCACTGTCCTTCGTGTCTATCTGTCTGTCCGTTTTCTTAACTATTTCACCTTACGAATTAGGGTTTTCTTACTCAGCATAGCTGACGGATTCAGGGAAGGGTATTTAACGTTGGGTAGTCACAATATGTAAGAAAGCCAGACTACTGGTGCTACTTCGCTTGCATACATGTTTCTTTTGCAGAAGTACTTAAGTAAGTGGTTGAATAGTCGTTCAACGGCGTTTACATTGTACAAGTTTGTACTGCCGTGCTTCGGAGGGCACGTAAAGTTGTCGGTCCTGATTGTTATACGAACTTCTTTAACATTCATAAACCATGTAGTGGAACTTCTCTTCGTTGTTCGATGGATTAAGCTAGCTTCCTGCCCGGCATACGTGCAAACACGGCTCACAGAACCTACTCCATTGTAGATATTTTACAAGCCATTGGCCTATATACAGAGAAAAAAGGAGAAGTTTGTACCGGTACAAGGATTTGCATGTATGTACCTGCGGGGTGTAAACGTGTCTGTAAGTAATTTGCATACAAGATCTTAGTTTGATAATGATGGAAGACGGCTTATGTATGATGAGGGGTCTTCATGTGATAACCCCTTAAGAAGCAACAGCTCGAAGGACAAAACTTCCATGGGTTTGATCGCGTTAGCCGAAACGGTCGAGAAAACAATTTCATTGAATTGTTTTTGCACAAAGCTAACACTCTGCTAATATTTCTAATCCGACGCAGTCGAGATTCTTTTGCCTAACGCAAAAATTCGAAACGATAACTCAGTTATCAGAAGAGCTGTGATACAATCCGATAGTCAAAAGAAAACACTCAATTCCCTCCCAAAGTTTAGCTTCCACTTTTTTTTTCTTAATTTATCTACAGTTCCCGAAGATAGAATCGGATGACCCGGCCGAGCAAAGGTGGAAATTCGACTGAAGAACAAAACACAACGTGAACATGCATCGACCAAAAATATTACACCACTTTGCGAAATATGGTGCAATAATTCTGGAACAATTTAAAACGTGCGATTCGCAGAAAGCGTCCAGAGCCAAGCGCGCAGACAATACACCAATCGGCAATTCTGCACGATAACAACAAAACGTCCACACCAAACTGTATTTGGAAAATAATAATACATAAATTGGCTACAGAGCGGCAATTAAAATACGACTACGAGTCCTTAAGGCAGCGTCTATAGCTTATGTTATTAAACACATTGCAAGAACTTGTATATCAAGGTTTGTCAAGCAATTTAAATACCTATTTGTACCACGTGAGAAAAACTTTTAAGAAACTTATATATCGTAATCTCTACTGATGCAAGTCCTTAGACAACCAGTACAACTTGCATAATGTACCTACATGTCGTTTTAGCAAAGCGTACTTACTTCCTCTTCTTCTTCTGATTATAGGCCAATGGAGTAGGTTCTACTTACTTGTGCAAGTAAATCTTGCACAATAAAAACGCGGCCTGAGCGTGCGAGATTATTAAGGCCCACTAACATGGAGGAGCTCTAACACTAATTTGGTTGCGAATAAACGAAGTACAATGTAAAGAGAAAGAATAAAGATTCTGGTGTTAAAGACAAAATTTGGAAAATATGTACGTGCTTGAGGAGCAATTACTTATATTGGCGGAAAAAGGGCATGTAATATTGTCATTACGATCATGTTTAATAACAATATTTGTTCTCGTAAATTGGTTAATAGTTTTTTCAAAGAAAGTCATGAAGGCCCATAGCATTAAATTTGCGACGAGAGGCTTACTTTTTTGTAATGCCTGTGCGTCTTCGTTTTTATAACTGAAAACGATTATTGGAATGATTTTATGAATTTCTTTCTGCACTAATAAACTGTTTTCACATGTTGCAACAGGATGTCTACCATAAAATAAAATTCTAATTCATATATTTTATCTTAATGTAATGACAGTATTATGTTTTTTTCGTACTTGATATTTTATTATTAGAACATGAATGGCTTTTCAACAATACAAAGATAAGAGTGATGATTACATCGTGACAATGTTTATATATCTGACTTATACACACGTCATTGAAAATATTGATTTGTTTTTTAGAAACAATTATGATTACAGAACGAAATTGAATGTCTTGTAGTATTATTTAGCTCCTTAACTAATCAATATCAATCTAATTTAGTTTTAGAATTGCCCATTGTGGTGTTTGTAATGTGTTTTTATGCGACATACCAAAATTGCCAGAGGGTTTTTAATCACTTATCTTTCGTTTTGTTATTTTTAAAGCAGCAGATTACATTGTTCAGGAAACGTGAATTACCACAATATTTATTTCCCATAAATAGATTAAACATTTCAATAGACTGTTAGAAATTGCAAAAAGAAATGAAAAGTTTAGAATTAATGAATGTAATTTAGAAATTTCATGTACGGATAAGTTAAGGCCTATCGATGACTATGATTATTTAAACTGTTCAAAGAGCGCGTCATTATTTATGATGCAGAGGTTAGTCCTCAAATTAATTTCTTCTACTGCTTCTTTGATAGTCTGCCTTGGAATGGAGTCGAAGACGTTTTCGATTTTGAAGCGATAATATCGGACATTTTCCGTCGGGATACGTACACTACATCCTTTGCATTGCCTTACAGAAAGGAATCCATAGGCGTTAGGCATGGCGATCGTGGAGGCTAAACAACAGGGCTAAAGGTGCCAAGCCATGAGTTTTGAAAATGTGCATCTGAATACTCGAACAATGCGGGCGTTATGAGGACCAGCTCTGTCTAGCTGATACCACGTATACTTTTGAAGGGTTACTGATGGCAATTCTGCTAGCATATCTCCTAAATTTGTTAATGATATATGATATGAATCATCAATACCACACTGTTGAGAAATTCTTAGGCTGAAGTGTTCTGGATCAATCGCTAATTGAGCCAGTAGATTTACTACATTAGCAGTAATTCCTTTTCTATACGGCTCTCGCGGCCTTCTAAACCTGCCACAAACAGCCAAATTTCTTGAAATCCTTGCAAACATTGTTTGGTGGAGTAGCTGTCTCTCTGGGTACAAATTTGCATAATTTTCATACGCTAAAGAAGAATTTCTATTGGTGTAAATGTCGACATGATATATATCTTGATTTTCTTCATCGGTGAACATCTTGACAAATACAAAACATGATAAAGAAACTCCGTTTACACCACTTAAACGTAATCTGCCTATTTTGTTATTAAAATAAACCATTTGTTACCTGTCAATTTCAATTCTTCTATAAACGGGGAGCACTTTGAAAATTTAAATATTCATCTCCTGTTTTTGAATTTGTTATCTCGATATCGACCAATAAAATGTTTGCAATATGCAGATTAAAATCTTAAAATCTAATAATCTTGTCTGCAACGCACCACACACAATATCCCAATCCGGCGTGCAACCGTGGAATCTTAATGCTAAAAAATCTTCTCTGGAATTTCTGTCATTCGGATTCGACGATAAACTGTAGGTCCCCCGTGGTTTTACCTTAGCGTTGAGGGGTAGCACGTGGTAGAGGTGAAGACGATGCCCAGCAGTGGGACAAGAAGGCTGTCAATGGGTATTTCAGGTGTTATGACATTTGAAGTGTGTACTGTATATAGAGACCTCCAGAGATACAGAAATGCAACATTTAGAACACTAACAAATAACCCGCGCCAAAATTAGACGCCACCCACTGTGGATAACTTTCCCTCCCTTAATAACAGGACCAGCAATGCAAATAATGAAGCTAGTACATATACCTCTCAAAACATATTAACATATCCACAAGCAATTACAGGACAAAACAACATTAACGAACGACTCTCCAACTTCCTTGCAGAATTTAAAGCAATGTTAGAGCAACTTAGAAGTCAAAATAGCATGGTACTCAATATGCTGTCCACAGTAATTAATAAAATACCATAAAAATGGCGACTTACATACGTATCGGCATCTGGAATGCTAACGGCATAACTCGACACGTACACGGAAATAATAACCTTTTTACAACACCATCAAATTGATATCCTACTGATTTAGGAAACTCATGCAACCGCAAGAACAACAATTAAAATACCGAATTATACTACTTACCTTGCTAATCAGACGGCACAGTTCACGCCGGATAAGCTGTAATTGACAGAAATACAATTTCTCACTACGAGATAGAGGCTTTTCTTACCAACAAAATTCAAAGTGCAAAAGTTCTCCCTTATCCCCTGGTCACTGCGTCTGTCTACAGTCCATCTCATCTCAACTGAAGAATATGAAGAATTCCTGCTAGCCCTGGGCCCAAGATTTATTGCAGCGGGAGACTGGAACTCCAAACATACAGATTGGGGCTCAAGGATTACTACCCCTAAAGGACGTAATCTGTTAACTGCAGTCCAACGAAACAACTATAACTACCTTTCGACTGGTGAACCAACATAATGGCCTAATGACTCGCATAAACTGCCAGATTTACTCGACCATGCAATTATCAATAGCACAGCGAATACTTACTATCAAGCTGAATCCAACTTCGATCCTACTTCTGATCGTACATCAATCATTATAAGCATCAGTACGACGGTCATCAAGAAAGACCCCCCTTAAAGTTATGCAATAACTACATTGATTGGAATTACTGTAGAAACCACCTAGAAAACGAAATTAATCTTGGTATCAGAATAAAAGATGCCCAAGATATTGACGAGGCAACCCAGCATTTGACAACAATTATACAACAAGCTGCATGGCAAGCATCCGCCATTCCAAAAACATCACTTGCAGCAAACATCATTCCTCAGAACTTACGAAATCTTATTACTGAGGAACGGAGGGCACGAAAACAATGGCAGAGAACTAGAGATAGACGGGACACAACCTATTACAATAGACTAACGCATCAACTGCAATGGAAGGCAGCAAAAAAATTCAAGCGACCAACGGTAATGATTCCTCCTATCAAAAAGGCCTATAATACCTGGGCCAGATCTGAAACAGATAAAGCCAACATTTTTGCGAAACGCCTAGCTGACGTCTTTACAACACCATAACCACAAGAAAATGTTGACGATAGAGAAATTGAATCCTTCCTTGATGCTGCGTGCCAACTGTCGCTGCCAATCAAACACTTCACACCAGCAGAACTTTCCCACAAATAAATCTAACAAACGTACGAAAAGCGCCAGAATATGACCTAATTGTTGTAGAAATCCTGAATAATCTTCCTAGGAAAGTCATTGTGTTACTTACCACAATATATAATCGCATTCTACGACTCTGTTACTTTTCTATATTACGGATTCATGCCCAGATAGTAATGATTGCTAAGCCTGGTAAACCGCCCACCCAACCACAATCCTACATTTCCAAAATCCTTGAACGACTTCTACTCAAGCGCCCTAAGAAAGTTGTAGACCTAGATAAACTTATTCCATCGTACCAATTTGGATTTCGTGAAGGCCACTCCGCCATTCACCAAAGTCACCGAATAATTACTTACATAATGGAAAGCATGGAGAACAAGAGTGTGTGGCTGGCCTGGACATCAAACAAGCATTTGATAAAGTATCGCATAGCAGCTTGTTATACAAACTTAAATTGCACCTCCCCAGTCAGCTAGACTTACTATACTCACAGATAGAACGTATCAAGTCAAAATGAAGAATGCAGTATCAGACATCCATCAAATCAAGCTTGGAGTTGCGCAGGGCAGCGTTATGGGACCGTTACTATATTTACTTTGCACATCATATGCACCAATCACATACCACATTATAATTGCGACAATTGAGGACGACACGGCCATAGTGTCAGTCAATAAGTCTCCTGAACTAGCAATAGAATAAAAGGAAGCAGTTAGATCTAAAAATCAAAAACAAATGGCATGGTTATTTAGAAGACATTCTCAACTCTCTTTATCAAACAAGATCTTACTGTATAAAGTCATTCTGAAGCCAATGTGGGCCTATAGGATTCAGCTCTGGGGATGCGCCAAAGTGTCACATACAAAACTCCTACAGAGATTTCAATCCAAGACCAATGGTGCCAATGGTGAGTATCGAAAAATTCACTACCCTGTGTAAGTGAAATATGTGCTACAATTTCTAGGCGCTGTATCAACTTCTTTTAGGCTAGGTACGTTGCATGATTATTTCCTTAGATGAAAACATGTGACTCAAGCTGTTGGAAAAATTAGTTAGCAGCAATAAGAGAAAATAGTGCATTTTCGCAAGTTCATTTTTTTAATTAAATCACAGCCATAAAATCGTTTTTCAATATATTCGTTTACTACTGCACTGAAATATTCGCTTGTTTTCTTTAACCTAAGCTAAACTTTGTTTTTCATTAAGATTTATTCAACGGAGTAAAGTGACTCCTGCCTTCGTAAAACCATAAGGAATAAAATTAACTGTTAATGCAAGATTGAAAATTGTAGTACATTTTACGTTAAAGGAGCGTAAATGCCATGTAGATATAGTGTTCCGTGAATCATTAAAATTTGTAATAAATTTTAAAAAGGAATACATATAAGTTTTACTCTTAATTTTCGATTTGTTCTAGCCCCCTGAATCAAATCTCACGGGCATCAATTTTGAGATACCCAGTATATTGCTGACATTACCAGCATAATAGTATCTCAAATGCTACATTTATTGATAACACTGCAATACTATCTATTAGCGGTCTACCAGCGGTCCTACTAGCACCAGCCAATCTACGGAGCTAATTTGACCTTCTTCAGAATTCGTTCAACAAGTGTATCAATAAATTACAGTTAATACTGATCACGTTTTATTTATCGATAAACACAGGTATTGCCTAATAGTTACCAATTCTGTCTATTTTGACAAAAGTACTTTTGAAGTCTGAAACTATCAAAATGATTATGTTTCGTCGATATTCGGTATTTCATATTTTCGTTTAAATTTAGGTATCAATAAATGCAGTTGTATTGTAAGCAACCACAACGCACTTCACATTTATGTCCTAGTTTCTACATGCCCTGCTTTCTAAAAATCATATGGGAGCCCATAACTTCTGCCTAGGAACGCGTGTTTTCTCACATTATACATATACAGGGAATTTTCCTTCTTATTATACATTGCCTATGTATACTTTTAAAAAGAACGCATCAATTACGCCTATTATGAAGGCAACCAACTATACAGACAACTAAAAAACAGAAGCAAACGTCACTGTAGTTGTGATTTATTTTAGTATGAAGGTTATGTTTGATACAGTGTTTATATTAAATAAGTAAATCAAAATGAGTGGAACAACAACGACCATTATTATTGTAAAACATTAAATATCAATAACAGAAAACGGAACGAAAATAGAAGCAACAGTTACAACACGTATTCGAAATGGCCACCTTGTACTTCTAAACAACAACCTAAACGGTGTTGAAAAGCACGCACAGCATTCGCAAGAATGTAAGGAATCAAGCTATTGAATTCGGTACGTATGCGATCTTTTACTTCATCAATACTTTGTATTGGAATATTAGAATAAATTTTTGATTTCAGGTATCCCCAAGCAAAGAAGTCATTGGGCGACAAATCTGTAGAAGGCGGGGGCCACGGTACGGGACCGAATCTCCCTATCCAACGTCCTGGAAACCTGTCGTTTAGAAAGTTTCTTATAGCATTCGTGGAAAGCTCTATCCATCTGAAACCACGGGTCATCGATATTTAAGTTTTCTGTTGCTGGAATGATGTTGTTCCTTAATAGCTCTAAAAATTTGGCTGTATTGAGATTACCATCAATAAAATATAGACCGATAAGCTTATTTTCAACTATTCCTAGCCATAAGTTAACTTTTCCAGTGTATTGACTGGAGTTAAGTTTCGTAAATGGCGGTTAGTGCGGGACCAATAGCTAAGGAATAAGATTAACAGGATAATGGATAGTGGATAGACGAGGAATTATAATACATACCGAAAATTTTGCGAATTGACTTCTCCATTTATTCTGAAAGTTGCTTCATCACTAAAAACTATTTTACTGAAAATGTATTCATGTTCATTTAGCAAATTTTTCTTTGTCTTCATCGAATAGTTGTTGGTGATTAGAAAATGTGTACGATTTATATTTAAATTCTTTTAGTGTTATAAATACCGAGGTTTTAGAAACATTAAAATGTGAACCTATTTTTCGTGGTGATACTATGGGGTTTTCTTCAACGTAGCATAAAACATTTAATTTCATTTCTTCTGTTAAAACGTGACTACTTTTAGTTCTTATTTTATGTGAATTTATTACGCATCCCTCTGATTTAAATTATCCAACAATGGTTTGTATGGCTCGAATACAAGGAATAGGTCTTTCTGGATATTTTAGTGAAAATAAATTATATAAACGTAAACAGAAAATTATAAATAATATATGATTTGGCGGCAGTGTATGATAGGCGTCGGTTTTTAAGAAGTTCTATGAGGGCGATAAATAAAACAACTCGTGCTGGGGCTCGGAGTGGTAATAGTCGGGGTTGGGAAGAAATGCTCTAAAAGAGAGAAATAAAAATAATTGATACTTGCAATGTTTATCTGATTCGCTTATTTTTACTTAAGATACTTCGAACGCGAACCTTATAGGTAAATTATTATGGGGACAATCGCCTCACGTAGTTGGCGCATGTGAGTGTATTTCAAAGAAGTTATTGAATTTTTATATAAATGGGTGCAAGACTGGCTGAAGAACCTAATGTTTTTATATCCCTACTCTCATTGTATCTTTTAATAAATTTTTCAAGCAGCAGAATAACTGGAGAAAGCTTTCAGAAGGAAAAATATTAGGCTGCATAATTTACTAATACAGACGACAGTTATAATTTACTGCCGCAAGTTGAGAGACTTAGTGGTCGCAAAGTTTCCCGATTAATCGCAACATATTGTTACAGCGTTTTCTAAGAACTCTTATTCTTGGAATTTTTGAGAATCGTGCGGAACATGCTAATAGAATTTTACGGACAATCACCCACTGCGATGGGATACATACTGACACCGAGTTCGTTATCATAATATATTTTAATTGTAAACATATTTTTAGGGCTGTTTCGAAATTATAAATCTTGTTATAGAAATATATATAATATAATATAATATAATACCCATTTTAAAATTTTTTGAATTTAAATTGAACAGGGTGTTGTAAAACTTCAAAATCAGGTTTCAAGATTTGGGAAAATTTCACAAAGTAACAGCAATAAATAGCTCCACATTCACCGATAGAGTTTCAAAATGTTTACTTATCAAGGCTAAATTATCGGGAGTTCGGGATCTTATAGCTTCAGACACCTACGCGATGCACTCGTAAAGTAAAGCTCCATTTCAACACACACCAGCAAAGCATGGAACATTCAAGTAACAATAAGTTACTACATTAGCAATGCAACCTACGTGAAGTAAGTAACTAAAGATAGCAAACGTTTTGCCGAAAATTTCCGAACATCATAAGGGCACGAAAAAGTTGATTGCCCTAAAATGAATGCTCTCACGGGTATAAATGAAAATACGTCGTGTTCCCTGTCGGTATAACCCTTCTTACGATTTTAACTTAACTGTAATACTATTATATGTAATTAAAAATAACTCCTAGTCTTGTACGCGCGAATTAATAATAATTGCAAATCTGTGCCCATTTGATATTGAGATCAAAAATTATGTAAATGCATAAGCTATCATATGTCACTTTCAAATTTGCTTGCAAAGCCTTCCTTGGGGTTGTAATTTCATCCCCTCCTATAATAATTAAAAATTACAGCCGAAGGTAAATCTATGCCAGTTTGCTATTTAGCTCAAAAAATTATGTAAACGAAAAACGAGAATTTCAAGAAGTGATTTAACCTGTAGCTGCGTAACAGTTCTTATCTTTTTCTTTTAAGTTGAATAGGAAGCACGAAAATAACCATTTACATAACATTACATATATGTAGTAACTTTTAAAAACGTAAATTCTGATAATATCAAGTGCTTCATAATTGTTTAAAAATCAATTGGAATCTAATTTATAATAATTACAACACCTTTTACATTAAATGCCCTTATAGTAAATTGAAGGCTGAAATGCATTTTATATCGTTATTCTATATATAAAGCTAGTAATAATTTTTTAAAACTATATTATACTTTGTAACTCAAATGTTTTGCTATAAAAGTACAGATAAGATTTGAATCAAAACTGTTACGCAGCTTTAAATCATTTCTTGCCGTTCTTGCCTAATATCGTTTCGCAACATTATCTTACCAATTGGTTATGGACACCCCATAAAGTGCAGGAAATAGTATGAGTTTTAGTAAAGTGTTTGATAGTGCAAGATGTTTGACAGTGCGTTTTGTTGTTCTATGTCTGTTTTCCATTCGTCCAGGTCGTTCGGGAAGACCAAATCCAGTGTACTTGCAGGTAAAACATAACTTATTTTTATCAATTGGTATTACATATAAGTAAAGAGCGGATTTATTTGCGAACAATTTTGAAGAAATATGCGCATATATATATATGCAGTAAAAATGACGAAATATGCGCAAAGGTTCAAATAATGCATATTTTGTAGAACTGTAATTTTGCTGTTCTGATCTAGTGTGTTTTTATGGGTATTCTCATTCGAATAAAATCCGTATTATTTTTTATACAATTTATTTACATTTATTTACAAACGTTGATGTAAATGGGGAAGTATGTATATTGTGACAAGACTAAATATATCTTCGATTATAATGTACGACAATGTTTTTTCCAAGTTATTTACGTGGAAATTTTGTCTTTTATGTGTCAAAATGTTTTTATAACTTGAAAAGCTCCTTTCAATATCTACCGAGGTAATTGGGGCATATTTAAAATAACTTGTTAAAGCCGAAAATTCTACACCTAAATCAATTTCAAAGTTTCCATTCAAAATTTCGAAAATGATCTCGAGGGTTTTGAAGCCGCTGTTTTTTTCTAAAACGCATAAACATTTTTTATTTACTGAATTACCAATTTTACCTAGATCCTTTAAAATATTGTCTTTAAATTCTTTAACGATTTCAACGGATTCTATTAAAAACGTTTTCTGCTTTTCTAAATTATTTATAGTTTTTACTATAAAACTGTAATGCATTCTGATAAAGGTTAGTTACGTTGCCAATGAAGGTTTTGTTGCAATATTTTGTGCCTTTGTAATAGTAGCACTATCTTCGGCATTAAACTCTAAAAGTAATTCCTTAATTGCTACGAAATGTTCAGCATAAAAGATTGCGCTTCCTACCAAGTGCCCCACCTAGCTAACACTGGTTCGGGAGGTAAAAGTATAGTGGGCAATTTTTCCCTGTGCAACTGAATCCGTAAACGACTTTTGACAAATACTTTTTTTACGCTACTTACATTTACATAAGGAAATTCACATCTAGTATGTTCAGCTACTCTGTTACAGCCCACAAAAATTGGTAGTTTCATCCACAATAAAATAAATGTATCGATTTTCTACGATCTTCTTGACTTATTTTAGGGTATCATTGTAGATGTGAGGCACGTAGTTGTTTTTTAACGTACTTTCATCAAGAACACTTTCTTCGAATATTTTTCCAAAAAACTTTTGAAAATAGGAGTTTACAGTTTTTCAAAGATATGTTTGCACAAATCATCGTCTCGGATAAATTAGAATTAAATTCCTGTTGTTCATTTGATCAAGTCATCAACGACGGTCTACCGTCTACGGGTAATTGAAAAACTTTCGATTGATTCATCTTCTTGCATTTTGACTTGCGTAGTTCTGTCCCGACATGTTGCGTCACCGAAAATTTTCGCTGGGTTGGTATCTACAGCAAGAACATGCATTTGTTCAAACTGTCTGAACTTTGAATATTCCAGAACCAACCAAACATTTATCAAAGAAGGAAGAAAACAATCTTACAACTCACCATTTTATTACAGGCTTTGAAGATTATGTTTCCATTGGTGTAAACAAACTCGCGATAGCTTCTGATTCAGGAATTAACCAGCCTCGAATTTCCTTTCGGCATATTGCACTTCTCACAAATAAAAATACTTTTACGGAAGAACTAAACGTTTGCATTGACCGGTCAAAGGTCAATGATTTCTGCTCATTGCTGAAACAATTTTACAAATATCAACCCCACCGCATTTATTGAGAAATTACTTGGAAATCCTTAATTCAATATCTGAAATATTTTGCCTGCTTGAGTTGGAAAGGGGCGCCTTTCCCTCCTGACGTCCTTTTGGTCCATTTTTGCCCAGATTTGAGTCAAATTCAACTCTTCCCGATCATTCTGACTGTCAACCGACGATCTGAACGCACAAGATCCCGGACTTTGTCGACATTTTCATCGGTTCTTGGAAATGAAGGTCTTCCGCTGCGAGGTTCATCTTCAATCGACTCTCTCCCTTCTCTAGATGCCTTAAAGTTAAACCATAGAAAAACCTGGACCCTTGACAAAACACTGTCTCCGTAGGCTTGTCGAAGTTTTCCAAAAATTTCCGTTGCACTGTGCCCAAGTCTCAAGCAAAACCTGATAGCACGTTGCTTGAAACTCATTTTCAGAACGCACTAGAAAAACTATTCACGAAAAAAATAGCTATGGACAACCAAATGACTCTAGGGAGTTCAAACTCGTAGTGAAGAGGTATAACATGTTCACCTGCCGCCCCTTGCACTCCCGCAGCAACAGTGTTGCCAGGTCTACGCTACCAGTCTCATTACTTAATTTACAAACCTCGTACATACAAGCAATTAATTTCACATGTTTAAATAGAAGTAAAGCGTCCTATTGCAACAAAGTTATAAGGTTATTGGGTTTTTATAGTTATTTATTTTTTTAGCGAAGAAAGAACGTGTAGGAAACTGTTGAGATTATCCTTAAAGGAATTCACATTTCTATTATAAATTTAGTAAACATTTAATTTTAACATGTTTTCTTGTGATATTATGAGTCTCAACTTTTGAATATTCTAACGTTTATTAAAAATCTTTCAATGTATGATATTTTGAAAGCAGTTAAGATGGCATCCTATTATATGTACAATCACGTTCAGATGTAATGTCGCAAAATCCTACAGAGTATGCAACTAATATTGCAACATTCTAGCAAGTTAAGATCTACGTTCCTAGTCACCTCAAGGCATGTTATAAATACGGAGAGTATTTATAACATGCCTTGAGGTGCGGAGGGCAGGTAAACGAACCTTTTTAGATTATCTAAATCCTTTACAATGGAAAATATTATTTGAACAATTTTACAATGCGGTAGGTGTACGAATAATCGTTCCAATCAGCCAACAGCAACTTGCCTGCTTCTATTTACTTAACGTCTATAGCTTTTATAAAACGATATTGAAGTAAAGATGTCTAGCATTTTAATAAAATTAAAATAATTGTAAAATATAGAACAATTTGACAAGTTTCAGAAATTCTCAGAAGTTAACAGAACAAATAGATCCAGGTAACTTCTCACCATTTCCACTTTCCAAAATTGAAATTAATGCTATTTTAATGCAGTTATATCTGTTGATAAAAGCTTTTTTTCCAGCATGCTGTATAAAATATCAAACAATAGAATATAACAGTAAACAGATAAAAAAAACTTTATAAACATTAGTTTGAAAAATATTTGGCGCGGCCGATTACGTCGATCTAAACGTCGGCGGCGCAGTGCCGCGTAGGGTTGTTTACGCCGATATTAATCGGCGGCGGCGTCGGTGCTTGAAAATATGTCGGTGGCGGCTGATCAACCTGACGGCGGCGCACATGGTTAATGTGAATCTCTATTACAAATGATAAAATAATCATACTATGAGATATTTTGTTTCAAAACTACCTTGCCATAGAAAATGGTTTTCCCGAATTCTTTCTTTCTTGAAGACACGTAGCGGATTACATAGTATCTTTAATAAACAATGCAATGTAGTGAATTTCGGCTTAACGGCAGGATGCATTTACGTTGTCAGTCAAGAACCAGTAGAAAAGAGTTTTCTTCTTACTTTCAATAAATTTTCAACGGCATTCTCCTGTATCTTCTTGTGGTTGAAAGTTGTTCGTTCGGGTGAAAGTTAAATATGCCAAGGAGGACTGGTCAACGAGATTCTTCCCTTGAAATAAGGGGAGTAATAATAAGCATGTGGGAAAATGGAATTTCGAAGGCAGAGATAGCGGAAAGGGTTGATTTATCGGTAAGTAAAATATTTACCTGTATAATTTAAAATAACTTTTTCTGAAACCAAATAAGTAATCATTCATACCTTTTTTATTATGCACTTTTAAGTTACAGTCGTGTTTGAACCTTTATAGTCTACCTAAATTTAATTTTCTTTCATTATATGAAAAATGTACAAGCCGTTTCATCAAAAAATTACTGTTTTAAGTAACTATAAAATGTGACGTTCAATTGAATTGTTGTAGGCATTAATGAAAAGTTAACAATAGTACTGAGACACCGTGATGGACAGTAAATGAAATATCTATTGCTTTCGTAGATTTACACAATTTTTATACCTTTTTTTAACTTGGTAACGCCTTTGTAAATTTTGTAATTAATTGAAGTAAATGAAATTATTAGTTAATACTGCTACATAATAGTTGTGCAGGACCATTTTAAATAATAATAGTTGTGTTTTCGTGGATAATGGGCCAAACACTGTTTTGGTTTAAAACTCCAAATTTAGATTATAAACATTGTTATACGGATCAAGATTTCTTGAAAATATAATCTAAGTACGACCAATAGAAGCCGAAACGATCATAATTTTATAATTCAAATTTGGAGTTTTCTTAAAATTCTTCACCAGCTACCCACGAAAACACAGTATTTTTAATATTATGACTTAAACATTTTCTGAACTTTACTATGGTGCTTAAATTACTTGTAATTCCCAATAGTTTTTTATTTGCATAGTGCCGAGCTCAATATTTACACTATTTTCTTACTTACAACAAACCCTGATTGTTATGTTTTATATTTTATAATATTGTTCCATTCATTTGTAATTGTTTACAGATTAGACAGATTGAAAGACGGATAAGACGAGAAGAAGAAGCTTTTAATACGCTCTCATACAGGACGACCGCACCTTTTGACCGAAGAAAATCGTCAGGCAATTATACAAAATCTTGCAGATCATCCTTTTACATCAGTAATTGTACGGGATGAACTGCAGCTCCCATGTAGTCCTCTGACCGTCAGAAGAGCTCTACATAAAAGTGGGATCCACAGCCGAAACCCCACCCGAAAGCCGGCGTTGACGGATATTCAAGCCACGTGCATTTGCAGTTTGCAGTGGATAATCTGCGAAGGAATTGGGACCGGGTTATTTTTACTGATGAAAATACATTTTACTCCTCCAAAGATTATCAAAAAACTTTGTGGAGGCAAAATGGCACCCGATTCCAGCGCAACCACATTCAACCTTTAAAACGAAGCCGACGAATAAGTAGTGCACACTGGGGTTGGATGAGTCGGGATGGACCAGGTGAATTAGTACGCGTCAGTGCAAGGTTTACTGCAATTGAAATTTGATATTGAAATCTTGGAAGACGTGATGCTACTTACAGTGCGTGCATTATACCCAGAAGAACCCATTCATCTGGTTCAAGATAACTCTCCAATTCACACGGCTAGAATTGTGCAAGAATGGTTCTTGAATTGTCCGGAAATTATTTTAATTGATTGGCCGGCAGGTTCTCCCGATCTTAATCCAATTGAAAATCTATGGGCAGCAGCTGTTCCGCAAAACAGACCAACTTCACAGGAACGTTGTAAAAGTTTGGGAAATAATGCGAGGACTAAATACATGCAATCGATTGGTTTCCTCTATGAGCACGAGGCTACAAAATTGCATCGACAGTGAGGGATATTACACCAAATATTAAGTATAATATGTAAATGTAATACATTTTAATTATTTAATTATATAATTTAATAATAAATAAAAAGTTGTACATGTTTAATATAAAGTTCTTTTATCTGTTTACAGTTTGTTACATTCTATTATTTGATATTTTATACAGCATGCTGGAAAAAAAGGTTTTATCAACAGATATGACTGCAGTAATATACTTTCTTGATATTTTTTCATTCGTGGCTCTGCTATACGAAATTCAGTTACAATACATGCTAGAAAGAGCAAATATTCAAATTAATTTATTTAAATAATTTACTAGGAAGAGTTAACTACAAAAAAACTTAAACTACAAACTTAATTGCCGTTTGTATTAGCTACTTAATACGTCAAAATATTAAAAATAAACATACTGCATTAAAATAGAATTATTTTCAAAGTGGAAATGGTGAGAAGTTACCTGCATATATTACTTCTGTTAACTTTTTACTTTCCGATGCCTCCGGTATAGGGAAGTATTGATATCATGAAAATTTTGGCAGTCGAAGTTTTAACGGAAATACACGTTTTAGCACTTACAGAGCCCAAAAAAGTGGTTTACAAAAAATTACCTTAAGGTAATCTAAAACTTTTTTGCCGAGCTCTCTAGCTTGAAAATGGCGCCCGCTACGATTTATTCAAAATTTCGACTATGCTCATTTGCTAAAAAACTACTTGTCTGTATGGGGATGAACTACAACTTGCTTGACAGCCCTTTGCGGGTAGTATACCATGAAATAAGATTAATTTTTAAAATCGAAAAACGATCGCAAAATTTTTTGTAATTTTCAAAAAACTATTTTTCAGAAACTGGTCATCATCAATTTTTTTAATCTTTGTGCCGGTAGAGCTGCGGACGCGCTACAATATGTTTTCTACACACCTTAAATTTCATGCGACGCTCCCGACGAATTTTTAATTATTGAAAATTCGAATTTGCTAGCCCTATGGTGCTTTTATTAATAGAAATATGATAAACAGTTAAATACAAAAGTCATTCAACAGATAATTCTCCATGGTCTAAAATCAATATAACTTAAAGAGGGTGTTCAGTTTTCAACGGACAATAGGCAACTTTGTTATTTTAAATAAAACACCTTGTATATTTTTTATATTCATTATATTTTAGAATGCAAAATTTAATTCTAGATAGGATGTATCGGGTATTCCTATACCTAAAATGAACAGTTGTTGAGATTTTTGCTATTGTCAAATTCTTCTATAATTATTTTAATTTTATTTAAAAGCTAGACTTCTTTTACTTCGGTATTTTCTTAAAAAAGTTACAAAATAACGACAAATTGCAAAAGTTGCATAGACGCATAAAGGCAGCTAAGTTGCTGTTAACTGATTAGAACGAATAATAGTACCTACATCTGCCGTGTAAAAGTGTTATTTATAAGTAATATTTTTCATTGTAAAGACTTTAGATAATGTAAAAGGGTTCGTTTACCTGCGAAGGGTACTTATAACAAGCCTTGAGCTGACTAGGAACGTAGATCTTAACTTGCTCGAATGCTGCAATATTAGTTACATACTCTGTAGGATTTTGCGACATTACATCTGAACTTGATTGTACCAGTTAATACTGGAATAGGAACCGAAATAATAACGGGAAGTAAGAAGAGCATTTTATATTTTTACCCTTTACTAGTTATGCCGGAGAAATTTGAGATCGGAAAAAGCATAAGGGGCGACTGAAAGTTTTTCATTATCGTTATAGCTATTTTTATGTGCGGCATTACATATCCAGGATTTGTTAAGGGAAAGAGGATAGGAATAAGCAAATGGATAAGGTATCTTATAATAAAAGTTTTCCAAAGTAATGAAATACAGGCTAAAAGCAAACTACGTTCATGTTATACTTGGGCTAAATTTAGTTAAACTTTTTTCAATGAATTACAAGTTACACAACGCATCTAAATCCAGTGCCAAGACAATTTTAGTTATTTAGTATAAGCAGTCTTCCAACAGGAAGACGCGAAAAATTAATTTTATTATGGGTAAACTAATGGAATGAATACCATGACTTGTCTACAGAAAAGCACTAGTTTTTGGACTCATACTCTGGTTTAGGATTCCCATCAGTTATAATAATAAATGTTGATATTTAATTTTATTTGTATTGTACATATTGCAACTAGCTTATTACTTTAGCTGATATATTACAATTTCCTACTATATCATGCAACATTATTGCCAATTATAGTGGTTCATGGAGGTATTCATCTTCCACGTATTAAATGACCTATCCCACAATAACTTGTTCGACTACGGCTTTAGCCTTGATCTTCGCGTTAATAAATGACAGATATTGCCAATACTGGTAAGACCTGTGATAATTAGGGCGACAGCCAGACTACCTTGTTGGCATCGACGTTAATGGCTTCTTTCATCTCGAGCTCGTGTTCATTTTCTTCAACTAACAGTGAAACCGCCCCGAGAGCTTTTACGTACTAATAGCTCAGTAAAAACTCTTTCCACATTTTCAGATTTACCTGTACAAAACTTTTACGAAGGGGTTGTTTTATAATGACTACAATTAATTTGAATTTAAAACTTCATTACTAAGCCAGGTTTAAGGTAAACGGCAGGAAGTTGTTTAAAAAACCCTTGTTATCCGTAGGGACCATATTTGTGCATACATAAACGAAAAATATGCCTATAATGATGCCCTTAAAAATTGTTGTGTGCTTATGTGGAAATTATCCCTGGAAAATGGTTCTAAAACGTTATTATAATTCATTGTAGGTAGAAAATATGAAAGCGTTAACGAGCAACAGGAACTATTCACATTTATATAATAAATGTTGATTACTGATACTTAAAAATTGTTTTAGCAACTGTCAATTTGCTGATTTCATGATTTGTAGATAAATGTAAATTATAAGACTGTTAAAAAGTGAAAGACAATGATGAGTATAAATGGGTTTTATATCCTTACTAACTTATACAGGGTGTCCCGCCGAAAACGACACAGGCGTGTTTTGTGACACTAAACTCCAATTCTTCGAAAAACGACCGAACATGGCAAATCAATTTGCCAGAGGGATATGTAATACGACAATTATCTTTCATCTATCTTCAAACCAAAAATTAGGGTGATTCTCATCTTATTAGTTTTAAATAGTAAGGGGTAGCATTTTTGGATTCTGAACATTAGTTCCCGCGGAAATGTAGTCCAAAGTTTTAGGGTAGTAAATGTTCGAAAAGATCACCACCAGCGTCCATACACTAATAAAGGTTTCGTTCAAAATGTCGTTGTACATTCTGAAGCATTTATGGACTGATTAGACGGCATTTGTTGATTATAAGTGGTTGTAAATCGTCTAAAAAATCGCGTAGAGGTGGGTAGATTTTACTCTTTAAATGAAACCTTCTATACAAACACTATCGAACAACGAGTGCACAATGCGCAGAAGCTCCGTCCTGTTAGAATATCAATTGATGTTCTAGAAAATGAGCATCATTCTCTACAATGTTAGTTAACATTGAATCAATGTTATCTTGTAGCAATTGTAAGTATACCGGTCCAGAAAAATTACCATGTAAGAAATTAGAACCAACGAGACGATTGTAACGAATTCCGCGCCTGGTTGAAAGCAACCCGTTTTGAATTTTACATTTCGAAAGACACGTTCGACTTATGCGCATAGTTTTGGAGTTTCGGAAAATTGAGGGGGGAAACCGAAAAATTTTAGAACGACAACTCCAGGAACGAAGACTTGAGTATTGACGGTTGGTCGGACTTATACGTGCCAAGTGAGTGAAAATATTGGTAAATCGTTATCGATTTGGAAATTAGTTTTCCGATTTAAAACTTCACGGCACAGGAGTTGGGTCCTAGTTTAGAGGAAGTCAAAAAACTCCAGAAATTAGTATTCCAATATGGAGATTATTCCGGTCAAACAGATTTTTTGTGGCCAGTTTTCCATCGACTGGTGAATTATTTATTAATAGAAAGATTGTTCAGTCTTAAATTTTTTCCAAACGTCAATGCTAATATTCCTTGTAATTTAATTTAGGCAAGATACGCTCGGTTGGGAATTCCGTTGATAAGGTCAACTAAGCACGCAAACATCGCCGAGAACGTTGGGGATGGGTTTTTCCTCGACCGATCCAAACGCTGGCTCTGGTGATAACCACGTTGAAACCTGTTCGCAGAGATATGCGTTACACTTGCAACAGGGAAGTGAAATTAATATTATTTCACGTTAATATTTTTAAAGACGATTAAGTATAATATAGACCTTAATTATTATTATATTATAAAAGTTATTGTATTGGGGAACAATTTTAGGTGTTTATGTATAGGGCCGATAAGGCGACGGCATTGCGTTTGCATGTATTTTCAGGTCGAATTTTTCTATTTTTGGTCGGTTATGACCACGCAGGATTTCGTTTCGCGGAGGCCTAACGTGATCTTGCGCTAGAACCTTAATCTTATGATGATCCGATAAGCGCAATCATAGTCCTTCAGTTGTTTGAGTTTCGCCCGAAAGTAATTTTATTTATTTCTTTATTACGTAAAATTGGGACTGTTTTTTTTAATTATACTTGTGGGGTTGTGTTTATTAGAAATTAAACGAAGTTAGTTGTAACTTGTCTTTTCTTTATCGACGATTATAAAGAACTAAGTTTACCTACGGAGAGATACGAGAGATAAGCTAGGTGATTAGCCATCTGCAGGGTCCGACTTCCCATCTTACACCTCGGACGATGTTAGTAAATTATAAGTCGGTGGCGCCTATTATTTATTTGTTTAGAATCCACTCCTTTTTCTATTGGGTTTTCCGGGATACTAACATTGTCAAGTTATTAATTTTCTACCTGAGCAGTGGCGTAGCATCGAGAGTGTTACTACACTTCATCAATTTATTTTTCAAAAATTAAAATAGGCGTGACACGATCATCAAAAGGGCTAGTTCAAACGTTTAATTATTCGGAGTATTGAGCATGTGTTTCATGAAATATCCTCGGATTAGAATGTGGCTCATAGCAACAATTGTAGCGATTGACTGTACTATTTACGAAAAAGGATATTCGCCGAAAAAATATACATTAAAAAGAAAATTTGTATTAGTTATCGCATATTCACTTAGAGTCCCATAAAATTGCAAACGTCGGACACCGTTGTCTTCATTGTAGTGTTCTTGTAGCAAATGAATCTTGTGGGGATAAAAATAGTGGTGTTTCAAAATACATTGAATACTGGTTCGATTAATACCCAATACAACAGCCATTTGCCTTGTACTCAACGTAGGATCGACAACAACGTGCCCCAGAACGGCCACTTCCACCGCTTCATTTTTTACCGTGCGTTTTGCTTTTTATTTGCAACAGAATGGGTCTCTCGAAATCTCTCTCTAACTCCCAAGACATGTCTGCGAATCATAATTTTATCGGCATGTTGGCGGTTGAACCATCCGGCGCTTCTACTGGCATATTCATTGTTTCCAAAAAAAATGCATTTATTTCAATTCTTTCAGAAAACGAATAACCGTGAACCATTCTTTGGAGCCAAACGAAAACAAAAATTATACTGTGAACCAAATTCATTGCGCTTTAAAATGGTATTACTTCTGATGCATCTTGACATTTACAATTTTTAGGGTAAAAGTCACCCCAATATTGGTGTTGAAGATAGAAGAACAGAAATGCTCGTATTATATATCCCCTTGGAAAATTAATATGATATGTTCCGTCGGCTTTCCCAGAAATGAGGTTCAGTGTCACAAAACACGTCTGTTTTGTTTCCGATGGGTCACCCTGTATATATATATATATGTACATATATAGGTATATAAAACGGAAGGAATGGATGTTCAAGCTCCACTGGTATTTATAAGTTTTTCGCCGGTCCAATATTCATTACGCTTTGATAATGCTACCTGCAGCTTTTAGTAAAACGTCAGCACCAATCAATCTAAGGACGACGGGATGTAAGCTTGAAGAGATGACTTCATTAGACACAAACCGTGAAAACCTGAAACTTCCCAACAGACAAGCTCTTGTTGCTTTTTACTATTTTAGAGTTTCCCAGTATAACTACAACACCAAATGTTAAATTAATGTTTCTAATTGTTAGGGCTTTCATTTCATAATATCCCTTGCAAGTTTACGCTTATTGGTCAAACCAAGAGAAAATTACTTACATAATAGCATGCTTAATAATACCCTATTTCAGCATTAAAATGCTTTGAAGACACAGAAGCGTTTTCGGAACCTTCAGTAACCGTGTATGCAAATTGGATAAAAATCACTTGTGGCATCCATTAAGCCTTGCTTCAAGAAACACGAATATAAAAATGCATGCGTTATATATGACTACTATAGTATTCAAAGTAAATCTCGTAAACATATTGATACCATATTACGTGGTATTAGTAATTAAATATAAATTCTTTTCCTTTTTTTATCATTCCTCCCTCGGTAAAACATTAACAATTTGTATCATAGATGTATGTTTTGCTCAGGTAAAAGGAAGCCGAATAAACAAATCAGCGCTATCGTAAACTACTGTCATTGGTATCCAGCAGGGTTTTTAAGTCTGTCTAACACCAGTGGCCGAGAAATTTACTATCATTTAGTAAGGGCACCGCGCATTGCTGTAATGTTTACACCAAACCCCTATCTCTTTACTGCATTATTATACAGATGGTTACATATTTATAATTTCTTACACAGAGCATATTATGTTATCAAAACAACTACCCAATACAAACATCTAGCTAAGTTAATATACTTCTTGAATATTATAACCGCAACGCTTTCATACCTATCCATATATTTATAATGAACCAAAGTAAAGGGAAGCTGAATAAACAAAACAGCGCCGGACATAAATTACTGTAAACTGTACCCAGCAGTGGTTTTAACCCTGCGCCGCGCACTGTATTGTTTACATCAACCCCCGATCCCTTTACCGCATTATTATACTCATGATGGATATTAACACCGAAAGAGTATAATAAGTGTTGTAATTGAGGAGAGCAATAGCAATACCGAAGTCTATTTGATCACAAAATTGAGAGAAGAGCATTGCTTGACAGTTTTAGATAGTTTTTTAGTAAAATAGAACAAGATATTAGATAGACACGGTTGATCTATATCTTAAATATATAAGCGTTAATTCTATAAACTGGGAAGTAGCATCTTGCGGGTTAGTCATTTATTCAATTATTTCTAAATATTGACTGCCATTAAATTAAAGTCAAAAATAAGAATTAAAAGATTAACTACTGTTTCTGATAGTATAAGAAACATGGCAACTTTATGACTCTTGAAAATCTAATTCTATAGTTTCTCTAATGAATTTTAATTGGCCGGAAGTGTTGTGTCTATTGAATATACCCGTAGCATTTTTAGTTAATTC
>JABXWE010007213.1:0-16939 GCA_014611495.1 Limonius californicus
CATCAGCAAATACACGAAAAACAATAAGACCTCAACAAAGCCGACCCCAAAATTCGACAATCAGCTACATCAGACCCGGAAACCCGCAACATAGAAACTTCATATCCGAAGAACTATTTTACCAAAATTACCCAGACGAAGAAACCAATGAAAGTTACTACAACGAAGAAGTCAATAATCAAAATAGCAATTATCCTGAAACTGAAGCTTGTTCCGAAAATAATGACATACAAGAGGATTACGAAGAACAAAATTTTATGACAACAGCCTCAATCGACAATCTAATGTAACCGAATATGTTCCATCCAGAATTGACTACAATGCACCTTCGCTCATAAAAATCAATAATCAAAATTCTACATCATTACCTTGCATCTATATTCCTCAATTAAAAGGTACATTTTTAATCGACACTGGAGCTTCAAGAACATTGATTAAACCCGAAAAGGCCTATGAATATTTTCCAGAATTGATTATAACCGAATATTTCCAAATTCAAACTGCACACCAAATTTCTACTCACACAGAAGTTGCTACAATTCAATTACCAGCGCTATTTAAAACAAATAAAATACATAAGGTCCATTTATTCGATTTCGACCCCAAATATGACGGATTAATAGGTTTCGACCTACTACAAAAATTGAAAGCCAATATAAACATCGATAAGAAAATTTTAGAAACTGAAGATACACGTATACCATTGATAACCAATAATGAAATTAAATATCGATTATCTGTAGAACCAAGAACTGAAAAAGTAATTAAAATTCCAGTAAGAGGATCTCATAAAGGAGGAATCCTAGAGTACACAAAAATTAATTCGGATGTTGAAATACCCGCATCCTACGTAACAATTAAAAATAATTATGCTATCACTACAATAATCAATAAAGGTGAAAAACAACAGGAAATAACATTAGAACAACCAATATCAGTAGAACCTGTAGAAACACTAGAAGTGCACCATCAAGAATTACACTACCAAGAACCACCACCAGAAACTGACCAAAAACAAGTTAAAAAACTTCTAAGAAATAATTTAAATCGTCTCAGATTGGATCATCTTAATGCTGAAGAAGCCACTGTCATAAAAAATTCATGTGAAGATTATAAATACCTATATATTTTTTTGTGAAGGTATACCCTTAACTTTCACCAACGAAATTAAACATGAAATTAAAACTACAGATGAAAATCCGATTTATACCAAAACATACAGATACCCCGAAGTACATAGAGCAGAAGTGAAACGACAAGTAAACAAAATGCTAGAAGATAAAATAATTAGACCATCAACTTCACCCTGGAGTTCACCAATTTGGATAGTTCAGAAAAAACCTGACGCATCGGGAGAAAGAAAATGGAGGATAGTTATTGATTATCGAAAACTGAATGAAAAGACTGTGGACGATAAATACCCACTCCCTAACATCACCGACATTCTAGATAAATTGGGAAAAAGCCAATATTTCACAACACTAGATTTGGCATCTGGCTATCATCAAGTACAAGTAGAAGAGAAGGACATCCCAAAAACTGCCTTTAACACTGAAAACGGACACTACGAATTTGAAAGAATGGCATTCGGTCTTAAAAATGCCCCCTCTACGTTTCAGAGAGTAATGGACAACGTTTTACGAGGAATTCAAAACGAAATTTGCTTAGTTTACCTCGACGATATAATTATATTTTCGACCTCACTTCAAGAACATATTGAACGACTAAAAACACTATTTGAACGTCTACGATAAGCTAACCTCAAAATCCAATTAGACAAGAGCGAATTTTTGAAGAAAGAAGTTCAATATTTAGGTCATGTGATTACCTCAAAAGGAGTTGAACCAAACCCAGATAAAATTCGAGCAATAAAAGATTATCCGATTCCCAAGACCCAAAAAGAACTTAAAGGATTTTTAGGATTGCTAGGCTACTATAGAAGATTTATAAAAGATTTCGCAAAATTGACAAAACCATTAACAAAATGCCTGAAGAAAGGAGCCCAAATAATTCATTCCGACGAATTTAGAACCACATTTGAAAGATGCAAAAATATTTTGATAAACAAACCAATATTACAATATCCGGACTTTACGAAAGAATTCAATTTAACTACAGACGCCTCTAATGTTGCAATAGGCGCAGTGTTATCCCAAGGACCTATTGGTAAAGATCTACCTGTATCGTACGCATCTAGAACCCTCAATGATTCAGAACAAAAATATTCTACTATAGAAAAAGAACTGTTGGCAATCGTATGGGCCACTAAGTACTTTCGTCCGTACTTATATAGAAGACACTTCAAAATTATCACTGATCACAAGCCCTTACAATGGTTAAATTCACTAAAAGAGCCAAATTCGAAACTTGCAAGATGGCGACTACGATTAGAAGAATTCGACTACGAAGTAATTTACAAAAAAGGAAAATGCAACACGAACGCAGATGCATTATCACGAATACAACTACATCCAATAAATACCACCCAATCAATGCAAGTAGAAGTCGATACAGATTTGGACGACCTCATGAGTATCATAAATCAAGAAATTGATCCAACTTTCCGCAATAATGATCTACTAGACATCGTTGAAAATTTCAATGAAGAACTCAGAATCCCCAAAAATAATGAAACAACAACGCAAACAAATCATTCCCAAAGCGAATAAACACCCAGTGTACCCATATGCGAAGTTGCCTTAGAAACAAAAAGAAATCAAATTATAATAAAAATAGTGCATGGTAAATCAATAAGACCTTGTTACGAGAAGAAAGAGAAAAATTCAATAATGACAGCCTATATTGGAGATAATAATTTAGAAAGTAACATCATTCAATATTTAAAAGAATACACCGAACCAAACACACCATATTATTGTTTATTTCCTAATGAAACCATATACCAAAAATTCTGCCAAATTATAACAACCAATTTCAATCAGATAAAACTCTACAAGTGTACTAAACGAGTATTGCACATAATTAACAAAGAAGATCGACTAGAAATAATATCGAATTACCACCAAGGAAAAACTAACCACCGAGGCATATTAACGACCAGCACTGCAATCAAAAGAAATTATTATTGGGAAAATTTAAACGAAGATGTAACCAATTTCATAAACAACTCTATAGTTTGCAGAAAAGCAAAATATGACAGACATCCACCTGAAACGCCCCTAATGATTACTGAAACACCAGGAAAACCTTTCGAACATTTACACATGGACACATTCCAAATTGAAAGAAACACATTTCTGACAATCATCGATTCATTTTCTAAATATTGTCAAGCTTATCCGTTAAACACAAAAAATGGAATTGAAGTCGCGGAAAACTTAATAAACTTTATTTTCCAACATGGAACACCCACGCAAATTACAATGGACGGAGGAACTGAACTAACCAACGAAATTGTTAAAAACTTATTAGAAACACACAAAATTAAAATCCATATCACTACTCCTAAGCACGCCAAATCCAACGGCATGATCGAAAGGGCTCATTCAACTCTAATCGAAAATTACCGTATTTTGAAAAATGAAAATAAAAATGAAACACCCAAAAATCTTATGTTGTATGCAATAATGGGCTACAACAACACAATTCATTCAGCAACATAATTTACGCCGTTCGAAATAATTTACGGGTACACATCAATAAGAGACCCCTTTGATATCTTACAACAGTCAAGACTTTATGAAGATTACATTGACACCCACAGGAAAAATCTAAATTTAATGTATGAAGAAATAAGGAATAAAATACACTCAAATAAGGAAAAAATAACAGCAAAGCGAAACGCAGGAATCACAAAATCAAAACACAAAATTGGTGATAAGGTTATGATTAAAACTCCCCAACGAAATAAAGCTAATAATAAATACTCAGGACCTTTTACCATCACATCAATTGCCGACAAAAATATCTGCACCATAATTGATGAAAATAACAAAGAATTAAAACGCCATATAGAAGAACTAAGCCAACCAATAATTTCAGATACTCCTACGCCTGGGCCACCTCGGGAATAGAAGAATTAAAAATCACCAAAATAACCAATAACCCTGGGCTATTCCCCTACAAACTGGGCCAAGCGAAAAACCAAGTTGACAAATGGACTCTCATCAAAAATATCGAAGGCAAACAATTACTTCAGGAATATGAAAATGTGCGTGAGAATATAGAAAATGTGCAAAAAAGTACACGTATCCAGTTAATTTTACACTTATTATCTTTCTAATAATTACATTAACTATTGTATTTGTGTTATATAAGTTTAACCTAATTCCAAACATTTGCAAGAAAATTAAAAAGCCAGAAAAACCTGTTGAAATAGAGATTAAACCTTAGAAAATCGTAAAAGGTTATTTCCCGATTTTCTATCTTGCCAATGGAGGAGTTATGTTAATGAACTTGCTGACTAGAGATAGAGCATCGTAGAATTTGCATCATGCGCTTGTTAGATAAGCGAAGGTTATATATGCGAGTAACACGTTTTTATATGTTAGATATTAAATTGCAAGCTTGTAGACAACTTTAATTCTCCGCCTATTAAATAAACGTTTTTTTTAAAATCTATTTTTTTGGGCGTAAAATATATTTGACTGCAGTGGGAATCATCTCACGAGTTATAAAGGATGCCCTGCTTATAAGAAATGTTTCGCCTACTAAGAAAAAAGACACTCTCAAGCACAAGATTATATCAACTAGGCCGTACTCATGCTCATGTATTAACCAACAACACTCAATAAATCAACAACGCATCAACTACAAAATACTGGTTTGAAAAATCTATTAAATAACAAAGCCAATTTAAAGCCGATAGCAAAATAACTAATGGAACAAGTGAGCACAATGTTGCATCTGTTAACCACAATTGTTTCTAAAACGGACAATGGCTCAACATCTTAAAATACCATTATGAAACGCCAATGGGCTTCTACAACATAAAGACGATCTCACACCATTCATTGCTATCCATTACCTTGACATCTTACTAATATCAGAAGCGCATCTTCCAGAGAGTAGCTATTTTAAAATTCCGAGATTCGCAGTTACGCAACACAACACCCAGACGGAAGTGCCCGTGGTGGTACTGCAATAATGATCAGGAATGCAATCAAGCATCATGAACTCCCCTAATACAGCGAACCACACCTACAAGCTATATCTGTAGTAGTTGAAGACTGGCCAGGAGCTCTTACAATATTAGCAAACTATTGCACACCAAGGCATAACTACAAACAAGAAACATTCGAACATTATTTTCAGACATTGGGAAATAGATTTATATCGGGAGGTGACCACAGTGAAAAGCATGTCCACTGGAGCTCTACACTGGGCACCACCAAGGGTAGACAAATGCTGATAGCTATAAATAGCATGGGATTACAATAACTTCCACTCTTCAATTAAGAAGTTTATGTTTATCCTTTTTACAAGGCGTAGGTCAATCAAGTCTGTAGATTGTATTACAATCCGTAGCCATGGGTGACCCACCCTAGAAAACATCCAGACTTGGTTGACCTACGCCTTGTAAAAAGGATAAACATAAACTTCTTAATTGAAGAGTGGAAGTTACAAAGGGGGTAAGTGCCAAATTTTAAAAATTTGAGTTATTCCCACTCGTATAAAGGTGCTATGTGCCATGATGCATACCTTGACAAAGGCAGTAGATGCCGTGATGAACACAGAACTTTATAGGACGTTTGTAAGACGGCGGTGTTTGTATGTACCAAGCATATTGCTGTACCAAGGTGTTAAGTGCCATTTATGCTACATGACTAATATTTGCATTGTGTTGGTGTAGTTTTCTAAAATTGAGTGAAATTCTATTAAATAAACCCAGAAGTAAGAACAGTGGAAGGTTTGGGACTGAACAAAACCGTAATAAGGAGGCCGGAGAAGCACATAAAACTAGGCAATACAAAGACAAAAAAGAAAAAGCAGAGCCAAAGCAACAGGTTGTTATGTTCTTTTAAAATTTGCCGCTACATTTGAATTAATATCATACTCTAATTGCCGCTCCATAGGAATCCAAAACGCTAATTGCCATCTTTATGTTGATTACAATTTTCGCTATTTTGTTTTTCTAAGATTGAGCTATGTTGACAGTTCCCTTTGTAAGCCGAAATTGCTGAGTATTGTTTTGTTCATGCCTAATTCTGGACGCGTTCTGCGAGTTTACGTTTCAGATCTTTCTAGAACAAATTCATCATATTTCTCAAGGTGGCGTAATATTTTCGACCAACACATGTTCGGGGCGCGTTTACTCCGGTCTCCGAAATTCCATCAATCGGGGGGCCGTAAATAAATTGAGTGCTGCAAGGGGCGGCTTGGAGGTTTTTCGATGGGTATCCCTTGTATTATTTTCGTTTCGCTGTTTTACCGTGGGGTGAAAACAGAACTATTGACAAATGTCGGATTTATAGAAACACACTGGATTTATCCCTGTAAAGGCAATTCATTGCAAATTTGTCGATCGCCTTTGGCGGATTAATATCGAGCCCAGTTCCTGTCCCTCTGCTGTTACCGTCGGTGCGACGAAAGCATCGAAGTTTCGGGCCCTTGATGTTGACTCCATTCCATCCAGTCTTCAGGGGCGTGCCTGCGGATTTTTCCCGCATCAGGTTAACGATTAACGGTTAAAATTTATTATGAATATGACTTTGAACATTTGAATATTAATATTGTTTCTCTATCTGTACAATTTTGGTTTTAGGTTAGCTGTAAATATAAATTTAGTTGAAATAGCATTAGCTACACAAGGCGCAGAGTCGTTATTCAACAATGTTATGCTGAAAATGCAAAAACAGAGCGCACATAACTAATGGGACTTATTCAGTTATCGAGGATTAGACGGCGCCGGCATGGTAATTATGAAGTTCCGGAGGAAAGTAGACGTCAAATAACAGTGTGCTACACTCTTTCGAATGAGGAAGGAGACTTTTTTCCGGTGTGTAAGAAAACCTTTATGGATACCTTCGACGTTACGAGAAAAAGACTGGATGTTCTCATTAACAAGAAGAAACTGGGCGATACTTGTTTTTCTGATAGAAGAAACCGTCATACAGCATCAAAATTTTCAGAAAATGATTATCAGCTTATGAAAGATCGCATTAATTGTATTCCACAGGACGTTGGCCACTATACACGAACAAAGTTAAATAAGGAATACTTAAATCCGGATTTGAATTTAAACCGACTATTTAAAGCATTCCAAAAGAAACATCCTTATTCTATAGTCACATACAAATTCTAAAGAGCTGTTTTGACAAAGTTCTCGCCAAATCTTTCCTTTCGTCGACCAAGAAGGGACACTTGGCACACCTGTGACAAACTGGCTTGTGAAATCCTAGCAAAGCTTGCAACAAGTACGGTTGCAAAGGTTCAGCTGGAGCTGCATCACCGGAAAGCTGAGAGAGCCAGGAAGCTTCTGAAACGAGACAGCATTAACTCTTAACAACCAGTAGCAACATATGCTGTTTATCCATTGATCTAGAGCAAGTCATGTTCATACCAACTTTAGCTCATTCTCACATGTTCTATTTATCCCAACCTTCCTGCTACACTTTTGGCGTTCATCTCGGTGACAAAAATAGTGCCTTCATGTGTACACGGCATGAAGGCTTTTCGGGAAAAGGTGCGAACGAAATATCTTCTTGTCTGTTCCATCTCCTAAATAGCGGTATCACTCACAAGAAAAACTTGAGTCATATAGTGCGACAACTGCGGCGGTCAAAATAAAAAGTTTGTTTTGTTTGTCATAGTAATCATGGTAGCAAATGTATTGTTTGATTCAATAGAGCAGAGATTTTTGGTTAGAGGGTACAGGTTTATGCCTTGCGACCGTGATTTCGCGTTAATCGAGAAACGCAAAAGAAATATGAAAGCCTTTATACCAAACGACCTCATTTCTATTATTCAATCAGCAAGATACAATCCACCATTCAATGTTATAGATATGACAAACATTGAATTTTGGAACATCAAAAAGGCTGCAGATGAGTTTTTCAATACCTCTAAGCTGCAAATCAGTAAAGCTGTTATAATAAGAGTTGAAAAAGCGAATCCTGCAACGTGAAATCTTCTTCTTCTTCTTTCGCAAACTCCTTTTGCCCTTTCAGGCGTGGGATGCAACGTGAAATCAAAAATGTCTTTTCTCTCTCTTAGAACCTTGGACTGAGACTAATATTTTGAAAAAGAGTGAAACCTTAAATACTGTTAAGAAAATTGAACTTCGCAAATTGAAGCCAAAAATAACGCTTCTGAGAACAAGAAAAAATGTCTACGTTCTATGATACTGTATCTCAATAATCATAAATATTATAGTGCTACCACCTTTCTTCGGAATTTTGTAATGTCACACACACCTTCCAAGGCTTTACAAAAAAAAATTTTTTTTCGTTACCTTATTAATACTTCAGTTATTATTAGAATTAGTTTTGCGTTTTTCATTAAATTTGTATGTCAATTAAATCTACATTAAAAATAATTATTTGCGTTTTATTAAGTTTTCTTTAAATATCTCGGATACACATTTTTGGCACTCTTCAATTGTTAATTCTTGCTTTGATTTCTCCGCAGATCACTCACCAATATTAGTGACACTCGGCATAAATGTATTAATTAAAGAGAATACACCAACAAACGCACAAATTGGAACCTTTTCTAAGACCTAGCGGATAAATTATTACATCATCATCTAAAACCAACAAAGGATCTAGAGGAAGCAGAGCAACATTTTAACCATGTAGTCCAAGAAGTGGCTCGTCATGCCACACATCTAAATCGCACTAAATCGCGCAACTTCAGAGCTCAAAAACCAGAATATACATAACTACTTAAAACATCTGTTACCGCTGGTAGCTGACGACTACTCGCTCTGCAGAACCACAAGAACTTAAAGTATAACTACAATAACACAAAGTGCTCCTTCGCACCGCCAAGAATACCTGGGCGAAAAGTGACCGTGAAAAGGCGCTGACCTTTGCCGAACATTCTGATAATATTTTTAAACCATTTCTCGGGGAAGTAGACAATGAAGAAGAGATTTAGAAACTTCAAAAAATACTATATCAGACTCATGCCAATTGAAAAATTTAATAATAATAATATTAATTTAAAATCAACCATGTAGAAACCATTATTCTCAAACAAGTTAATCCATACAAACCCCCGGGTCGCGATCTGATCACTGGCAAAATTCTCAAAGAGTTGTAAAAGGCTACCAATTCATAACTCTTCTATTCAACACAATCCTAAGACTCCGGCACTTTCCCCAACAGTGGAAAAATGCTGTAAGAATCCTAATACAAATGCCAGGTAAACCTAGAGAGCAAACTGCATCATATAGATAGACCGATCAGTCTACTATACACACCCTGTACTTATTATTGTAACAAAATATTGGCAATTTACTTTACATATTCTACACATACATGATGTGCAAGCGCACCACTGAACTGTGGCGATATTCGGCTAATAAAGCAGTAAGCATCGCGCAAACTGTTTCTTTTGTTTCTCTTTGGCGCGTGAGCCAGAAAGGGACACAAGTTGAACTTGTATTAGTGTTGTTTGTATGCAATCAAATGTTACCCACAAAGTAATTACATACACTGATTCTTTATTAAACGTAGTTTTATAAACACTTTGCACGCAAGATGCCTCAATCACTACACGTTTCGTCCCAGACTTTTCTTCAACTACTAAAAAATAGGACGGTACTCAAAACCCAGTGTTGCCACATCTTGCGCACGGTTGCAATGTCACTTTACAATCTAAAGTTTACATCTTTTTTATTATTTACAACAGGCGCCTTTCGCAACATTCTCCCACCTGAGACCTACGTAATTGAAAAAGCTAGGGTCTCACATAAATTAAGACACGTGATGCTTAATATTCTTAAGCTATTCACTGTTTAAACCTAATTGACACTTTTAACTTTCGCCTGAAACGCGACACTTTAACACAAACTGGTTTAGTTTTACCAATCATTGGGACTGGTGTTGAAACCACAGCTGGAGTTGGAACTGCAGCTGATGTTTGAACTGGAGTCTCTGCCTTGGATGTAGCTTCCCCTGGACCGATATGGACAGCTGCTGTTGGCGTTTCCTGACATTCCAACGGGTAGATGCGCTGTATTGGACGCAGCACTTGCCCATACTGTGTTTGGACTCGCACTAATCGCACTATATTGTCCTTGCCCGTTAACAATTCAACTACTCTTCCCAGCGGCCAATCTAGTCTTTTACTGGAATCATTGCCTATCAAGACGATTTCATTCACGGCCACACTACGCGACGTTTTCTTGTTTACTACCTGACGTAACTGTCCCAAATATTCAACCCGAAATCTATTCCTTAAAACTTCACGTAACCTCTGTAGATACCGGAAACGTTTGTTTAACGCAAGAGTGTCTGCTAAGTCACAATCGGGTATGGCACTTTCGTGAAGTTTGCGCAGAAACATCGCGGGTGTTAATGGATCTAAATCTTCTGGTTCATTGGACACATATGTTAACGGATGCGAATTAATTACCGACTCACAATCACATAAAACTGTGTATAATTCTTCGCCGTTGAGCCTTGCACGTCCTAAAACTCTTCGCAGTAGCTGCTTCAGTATACCTATTAATCGCTCCCACCAACCTCCCCACCAGGGAGCTGACGGTGGACTAAAACGCCAACATATTCGTTGTTCGGCGCTATACTTCTTTATCTCTTCCCAATCCAACTGACGAAATATGTTTTCTGTGCCCACAAAATTCGTGCCATTGTCGGAATAAATAACGCGTGGTCTTCCGCGTCGTGCCACAAATCTTCTGAGTGCTTTTATAAAACCAGCAGTGGATAAGGACGTTACTACTTCCAACGGCTCTGTAGACGGCGCACGTATAAAGACATATCCAAGCTTTCTTGCCATCTCGCAAGTATAATGGACCCGCAAAATCTACACCTGCTACCTCAAAACAAACTGCCTCTCTAATTCGATCGAAGGGCAAGGCTGGCGTAGTTGCTTCAAGTTTCTTGGCGGTATACCTCTTGCATTTCACGCACGTTGTGATAACTGACCGTATCACGCGACGTCCTCCTAGGATCCAGGATCGTTCACGCAGTATGCTTTGTAGCCTCTGTATACCTACATGACTGGAGTTCACGTGTGTATCGTAAATTAATTTTCTTACCACAGGGTGTTGTCCAGGTAAGACGTACGGATAGCGAAACGTTTGTACATCATCCTTTCTAGAAATCCTCGTCTCTAGTCTCAGTATACCTTCTTCATCTCGGAGAACATTCAGTGTAGCTAACCTGTTATCTTTTTCGGAAAATGATTCTTGTTGAATTACCCAAATCAATTTCTTTTCTGCGTGGCTTGTTTCTTCTACGCTTAATTCGTCATTCTTCTTGTTGTTCTTATTCTTGAAATTGTACATAAAACGATATATCCATGCAGTCAGTCGCAAATTGCTTCTGTATTTCGAGAAATATTCATACAGAGTACTAAACTTATTCGTGTTCAACATAGAGACGACTTTCTTTTCCTTCTCCTTGTTGATTTCTTCCTGGTCGTATTCCGATTCCTTTTGAAACCATTTGCTTGTATCTTCATACAACCAGGCAGGACCCTCCCACCATTTTGAATCAGCCAGCTGTTTGGGAGAGCACCCTCTCGATTTGAGATCAGCGGGATTTTGTTTTCCTGGAATATGTCTCCAGTTGTCGATAATTGTTAAGGATCTGATTTCCTGCACTCTGTTCCCGACGAAAATAGCCCATTTTTCAGTTTGTCGAATCCAGCCGAGGACAGTAGTGGAATCTGACCAATAAACAGCGGAGCAAAAACACGCGTGCTACGATGTGAAATTGGTGAGTTTGGATGGCAAATATGCATGCAGATTCGAAGCGCTGGACCAGCCTATCATTTGTAACGATATTCCGTCAGTCTACACGGGTGTTTGGACAAACGAACTAAAAGATACCAGCATCAACTTGACCCACACAAGAGGAAGTCTGCCAGATATAGCTGGGAAGATCCTCACAAAAAAAAGACAAGGTCTTGATTGAGGCATCTTACTTATGAAGAAAAGAAGAGCACGCTCAAGAAAAAACGAGCATACTTTCGGTGCGAGAAGATTGGACATTCAGTGGCAGTGCCTCGAACGACTTCAGTGTTTAATTTGTGGACGACAACATCTTAGCCTATTATGTCCAACCTTGGCCGTTAAAGGGAATAATGAAGATAATAAGAGTAAGCCAATGGAAATCTCTAAAGACTTTCCAACAGAAGCGAGTTTGTAAAAATAAGCGACTGTCGGTATGATTTGCGTCTTTCGCAACAATTAGTGACCTACGTTCGAAACGCAAATAGATAAACGGGCAATAGTGGGAGTGAACGGATCCATACGTCTTCGAACATTTCAGATGCACGACTTTGAAGTACATAAAGATTTGGAACCGACTATACCAGTGTTATCGAACGTGTTTGAGAAAATTCTCTATCCAATACTCTTGGATAACCTTCTCATACCTAATAAACTGGTTGATGTCCAATTGTCTCATAATGGGATAAGTAGAAATCGTAGAGAATAAACATAATATCAGATCCCACAAAATTTAATATATTAATGAAGTAATGCGTAGTAATGCATTAACGTTTTCAAGACAACTGTGTCTTATCTTCAGACTACAAAACATCGTACAAAATAATATAAATGTTAAGAAAAAGCGAAACTAACTTACCAAATAAGTAAAATTATGTAGGAAAATTTAACAATAGTAAATAATGTTAACATGTAACCAAAGAAAATTCCATAATTAAATAAACAAATGAAAAATGTAACGCCAAAATAAATTCAACTCTAAATGAAGTCAATGCATAATGTTAAATTACATTTAAAATTTAAATTTCAGAAAGCGCAGCATTAGGGCTAGATGATTATTAATATTAAAAATCACAAGAGCAATACCGCCAGGAGTGGCTGAGAATTTTTATTAAAGATGCCGGAAACGGCTAGCGACCTCTAACAATAGAAATAACAATTGTAATAAGAAAACTGTAAACGTATGAAACTTGGAACAACCAAGAGGTAGTAATAAAATAACCTAGAGGTAGTGAAAATATACAATAACAAGGAATTATTTTTAAACAACAAAACTTCAAAAATTAAAAGAAATAGAAATGGTCCTAGACTAAGTTAAACTATTGAAAATGTAAGGAAGATTGTTAAAAGTCATATCATTTAGAATATAACCTGGGTGATTTTCAAAAGATTTCACAGCATTGTTAATCTCCAAAATCTCAAGCAAATTTAATTGTAAGCCTTTATCACATACATAATATGTAATACTTCAAAATCTAAATTTTGACTCGAGTTCGTGCAATCACAGAGAGCGGATGTGTGCAGCGTGCAGCGTGCAGTTTAAGTGATATCAAGCGACCTCGATAATATACATTAACATAAACATTTTTAACAATAATAGTGATCTATTGCCAAACATTTTTTAACCAGTAATACTGTAGGCGATTATCTGCGGGCTCGGAGCCGTAGATAACGCTAACGTGTTTTCTTGTGAAGTTATAAGATATCAACAATGTCATACAACCGCAACGTAGCCAAAGATTTATCAAAAATTCGGACAGATAATGTAAGTAATAAACCAAACCATATTTATCCGGTAGTTAACATAATACAACAAGGTGAACTATCGCAAGACGTGTTAGGTACCAACATGCAGCTTGATACAAACAACCCAATGGACACAGAAGACGATGAAGGTAGAAACAATGATATTAGCCAGAATGCAGACAAAAAGCGAGACTCTGATGCATTATCACCGGAGATAAGTGAAATGCAAAAGCGATACAAATGGAACTCGGACATCATGCTAACTAAAAACAGGTACTACCTACCAGAAAGTATTGAAAGACAAATAAATACACAGGAAGGTACAACATCCGATATTCAAAAAACCAACCCGAAGATACCACCAATATTCCTGCATGAAGCAAACAACCATAAAACCATTATAGAAGATGTCAAAAAAATGGCTAAGGATGAGTTCACAACAACATACACTGCAAAACATATACGTATAAATCTAAATTCTGTAGAGGATTACCGGAAACTGACTAAATATTATGATGAATTACAGTTAAAATATCATTCATTCCAAAATCCAGAAGATAGACCTCATTCGGTTGTGATTAAGAGCATTCCAATTTCACTCTCTGAGCAAGATGTACTAGAAGAATTGCGGCACATAAACAAAGACTTACCAATAATTAAAACTACTAGATTACTGAACAAAAACAAACAACCAATCCCAGTCTGCGTAGTCGACCTGACAAATAATAATAAAGCTAAACAAATATACAATATTGATAAACTCTACTATTCAATAGTCACAGTTGAGCCAAGAAAAAAATCGCAAGAAATACCGCAGTGCATAAGATGTCAAAGGTTTGGACATACTAAAAATTATTGTAAACTCGACGCAAGATGTGTGAAATGTATGGGAAGGCATATGTATAATGAGTGCACAAAAAAAAAGGACGATCCACCAAAATGTGTGAATTGCGGAGAAACGCATTCCGCCAATTATAGAGGCTGTCGTTACTACCAGGAACTTAAAGCAAGGATGAACTCCACTAGGGAAAGACAAAACCAGCGAATATCCCGACCTGTAAGTCAAAATGTTCATTTCTCTCAAATATTAACAGGGCAACACGCAGCCGGACCACAGGAAGCTAAACCCGCCGAAACAGAAAAAACATCAACAAGTTCACTTATGAACACAATTCTACAGCTACTTACCCCTTATATTGATGTAATTAAAAACTTCCTTATACAAAAAGTTATCCCACTCTTATTCAACATTCCGTAGTTTAACTACAAATTTCAATAACTTAACGCTCCTAAATTGGAATGCAAATGGCCTTAAGAGGCAGCGAGCAGTCTTCATTACCTTCATGGAAACACACAAAATAGATATCGCATGTATAAGTGAAACCCATTTAATACCAAATGAAAAATTCAAAATTACTGGATACAACATATATAGACAAGACCGTGAAGCGCAATGTGCATCTGGAGGTGTGGCTATAATAATAAAAAAGAATGCTTATCATTCACAGGTAGAATTGCATAATCTCTCTTCGTTAGAAGCAATAGGAATCAAAATTGAAGATGAAAATGGAAGGTCGGTTAAAATAATTGCAGCGTATAAGCAGCCTAACGTTAAACTGAACCCTAATGATATTCACCAACTTTTCATACCAGGGGAAGCAACGGTGCTCATTGGTGATCTAAATTGTAAACACACTATATGGGGCTGTAGAGGAAATAATCCTAATGGAGTACGGCTTTACACGACAGCAAATGACAACGGTATACAAATAATAGCACCTAATGAACCAACGTATTATTCTTACAGAGGAAATGTTGAACCCGACATTTTAGACATACTGCTCATCAAAAACTTTCCCAAACCAATCCAACAACAAGTTTTGCCAGAAATGGACTCGGATCATGTTCCAGTAATAATAAGTTTCGAAAGCAAATTAATTAAAGATTGTCCGCCACCTAGACTCATCAAAGGAAAAGTGGAGTGGGAAAATTTTAAGGAAAAATTAGAAGTTAATTACGTATGTCCAAACAATATACAAACAATCACTGATATTGATGAAGCAGTAAGCACTCTAACTGCAGCAATAATTGATGCCGTTAATAAGGTCACTGTACACACCACTATCAAAACGCATACATATAGGCATCCTCCCAAGTACATTATAGAACTAATACAGCGGAAACATTACACAAGAAGATTATGGCAACGAACACGAGATATATCCTATAAGCAGCAACTAAATGAACTAACTAGAAGAGTTAAGTACGAACTAGACAAAGATCAAATCTTAACATATCACAAATACATCAGCCAATTTGAACCAAGCGACCCTAATTTATGGCGCACTACAAAACGTATTCTTGGTCAAACACAGCACGTGACAACATTAAAAAAAGATAATATAACATATAGCACCGCTGAAGAAAAATGTAATGTCCTAAGTAGCCACCTTGAAAAAGTTTTTGAGTGTCCTAATACCAGAAATAATGATAATAAAACAATATCTGACTATGTAAGTAAAGAAACCCCACTCAATGCGGGAATAACTGAACCAGTAACAGTAGACGAAATAATATCATGCATCAAACAATTACGAAATAAAAAATCACCGGGACACGACCTGCTGTCAAATGAGGTATTGAAAAAGCTACCCAGGAAAGTAATAGCAGCCATATGCTCAATATTTAACGCCTGCTTACGAATGGGCTACTTTCCCCACACTTGGAAACATGCTCAAGTGATAACATTTCACAAACCTGGAAAACCAACTTCAGATGTAAACAGCTATAGACCGATAAGTCTTCTCCCAGCCTTGGGGAAATTGTTGGAAAGAACTATTAAAAGCAGGCTTTCGTCATTTATTGAAGAGAACCGCATACTTCCAGAACATCAGCTTGGGTTCCGAGAAAATCACTCCACTATACATCAGCTGCATAGATTAGCAGAATACATAACAGACGGTTTTGAAAATAAAATGTACACCATTGGGGTATTTATGGACGTAACACAGGCCTTTGATAAGGTTTGGCATACCGGGCTTATCTATAAACTGATAGACATTCAAACACCACACTACCTGCTCCTCATTATAAAATCTTTTCTTGCAAACAGGACTTTTGCAGTTCGAGTGAACAATGAATATTCAAGACTCAAGAGCGCAACTGCTGGAGTGCCCCAAGGTTCAGTTCTGGGCCCCCTTCTATACAGTATTTACGCGTATGATATACCGAACAAAAATAATTCAGAACTGGCAACTTTCGCGGATGATATTGCAATATTAACTAAACACCAAGACTTTCAACAAGCAA
>JABXWE010007215.1:0-16526 GCA_014611495.1 Limonius californicus
ATTAATAATTTCAACAGGTTTGTTATATTAGCTCTTATTCTATTACATAATTAGTAAGAATATCGTATTTAATTATTAATTAATAAGAAGTTCAGTGAACTAAGAAAAGAAACAAATAAATGCTGGCTCGTTTTTTTTTGTACTAAATAATTTTAATTAGTAGTAATATTTGCGTTAAATTCTTCTTTAGCTTCGGCTATTATCATCTCCCGGTTGAATATTGTTGGATAATCAATTTTTATTCGTATAATAGTGTGGTACATTCTAATCTGATAGACTATAAGTACTTTTCCATGGTGTACTTTTACATGTACTAATTGTTGATGTACTTGATTCTAATTTATGTATTTATTTAGAAAAACATGCGGAATTTCGTTTGATAATATATACATAACGTTCGGTTTATAACAACTTTATTATTTACATTAAACTCACTAAACCACCTACACAGCAGAAAAGTAGAGACAACGATCAACTGCTGTTAATGTCTACTTCACAGAATAAATGTTTTTACGAAATATATTTTTAATGAATTTATTTGGCGCTAGGACATCGCGTAAAGTAGTTTTTTCTCACTTTGATTTTTAAAGTGTGAGGTTATACACAAAGTTTTAGTTTATCATATGTCAATTTTAAAGTAGAAATAACACCTACTTTTTCGGAATAAATATATTTTGTGCATTTACCCATAATGATTATCTGGTTCGGTTTCATTTCTTTTTGTAACGACGGCTACTACAAAACAATCGCGCTTTAAAAATGTTTATGGTTATTACATGCTGAACTTGATCAATTTTATTTAAATACTTTAGAAGACCTTTTTGAAACAAATCTGTACAATTCTGCAACCATTTTTAATTGCTATCAAAGAAACATTTACTTCATTAAATGATAGAAACATAATCATGAATTCGCACTTATAAAATTCTTGTGATCAGTTGTAGCTCAAAAGCAGTGGAACAATAACGAATTCTGCATGTGGGTATATACAGGGTAATTCTAAACATGTAAGAAAAGCTTTAACTACGTATAGCTGAGGTTATTTAACCCCTAAATCACCTAGTATTTCTTTTAATTCGGCTTTGTTACGGAAATTGGAGACCTTCACAATTTTTTAATGTTAATTCACAGAAATTTATCTTTATTGGTTCTAATCCAATTTTGATAAACTCCGTTATTTTGGAAAGCTAAAAGTCCATGCTTAATTTCCAGCCAAGAAAAATGTACTGGAACTGACTAGAGATAAAACTTGGACTGTTATATTTCCAAAACAACAAAGTTTATTACAATTGGACAAGTAACAAAAAAGTTATTTACATTTTAGGTGATTGACTGAAGTCACCTCAGCTATATGTGGTATAAAGTTTTCACGCGTGTGTAGAATCGCCTTGTAGATAAGAAATTCCTGAAAAAAAATGTATTTAAAATAGTTTTCCCAAACATTAAGACAGAAAATGGGTGTACATTTTCTCGCTCTGTTATTAAATGTTAGAAGATATTAAATCTGTCTACTGTTTTGAGCAACAATATTCAAGTTTAAAACTATCACTCTATGTTTCTATATTATATCCATTGATTACATTCATATTATTTTTAGTTCTCTTTCTTCTAACAATATGTAAATATAGCTGGTGCTTCTTTCAAGCACCAGCAGAAAGTTATCCGACAAGACCTGAAGATGGCAAATGTGACTTTGCCGAAACGTCGTCAAGACAACCATCCCGGTCCATCCCAGGACCAAGAAGTTACTACGCGGAAGAATACCTGGAAGCCTATCACAGCATATATATATAATATTTTAAATGACTATTTTTTAATTTTTGCCGTATAACCCAGATTTTCTGGAATATAATTTCGCGCCACTAAGTTTTGTAGTAAGTAAATGTAAGGCAAATATTAACATAAAGAAAAAAGAAATCTTTGGCGAAAAACAAATCGGCCTACTACAGTTTTCAATATCGCTGCCTTTAAAAGTATCCTCTATCTATTTGGATAAAAACGAAGGTACTAACAATTTAACAATACAGTTCCTACTTAGTAATTAAAACGAATTTCGACAAAGTAAGACAAGAAAACCGCAACAAATGGTATAGTATTCTAAAGAATAATCATACAATATAATCATTTAATAAATAAGTAATTTACAGTATTTTATAATTTTCAAAACGAATCTCTTTTATTCTGAATTAAAAGTATTGCCCCTACCCTAGGTATGTTATAACAGATTGTAAGTAATATATTAGGAATTTCTAATGCTTATTTTTATGATCTAATGCTAATTCTATAATTATTTGTCTATGCTTTTCAGCATTTTAAAAGGTAAGTTATTTGTTATTTTTTGTGCTAAGAAGTTTTTATTATAACGATAAACCAGCTGAAATAAAATGTTGGCCACTATAGCATTAATATTAACGTAAAAATAGAAGAACAATAAGTTGGCGTTTGGCAAAAAGTAGTAAGAAGACATTTCTTTGTCTTGGGATCCCGGGAGGGATTGTAAGTCCGTCCACCCTGTGTGTATGCACCTTTACGAGTACGTGTGCGATTTTCCTTAGAATTTTAATATTTTAAGTTATTCCGTTGGCTGTAAGAAGGCCCGTGTGCGCGCGGCCCAGTGACAAGTGCACCCCTCTCCGGTCCCAACTAACCCCTTCCTAGGCGATCCACCCCCGCCCAGCCAACCCCCGACGGACAGCTTTTTATGTTGTGTATACTAAAGGCGATGTTCCCGGCCGTTCCCGCTTTAAAGGGATGGATCCGTTCTATCGCTCGGCACTGTGCTCGGTGCTGTATTTTCGACCCTAGTTATTTTTTACATTTGCTTAAATGTATGGATCCAGGTTGCATAATCGATTAGGCTGTTTATGAATTGTGCATGACTGGGACGTACGAGGGACTAGTTTTATAAAAAATGGAAAAGATCTGGATATAATTAAAAAATTAATTAGCCTAAATGTTAATACATACATCCTTAAAAAGTAGGACTATGAGATTGTATACAGTTTTAATTTTAATATTTATTATTTTTAGAAACATAGGAGCGACTTCAGTCACAAATTTTTAGATTATGATACAAATGAGCCCTCCAACAAACAAAATTCCTACGTCACTGCCCATTTTGAGGTATAAAATTGTTAACGTAGAGGAAAAGTTGGTGGTAAATTAAAACGTCTTAAATTTCAGACCTCTTGACATCATTTATTCAAAAAAATGTATTTGTAAAGTTAGAAATTAGAACTTTTTTTTTAATCTAATAAATTTTATCTCCGTGGGGTTAAAACCCGTCACATAATTTATGTTTTTTATCGACCACTCTTTGTATGTGGGATGAAGAGTTACTTTGAGTGAGGACCACCAAGTGCTTTTTCATCGAATTGCAGCCACTTCAGGTTTCGTATTTTTCTTTTTGTGAAAACAGAATTAATACCCGTTTTTATTATTTTTTCTTGGATGATCAACAAGTAAGGATAACTAAAAACATGCTGAATTGGACAAAAGCCTAAGATGATATGGTCGGCTGTAGAAAGTCGAACACATAATTTGTATTGGGCTTTAGAACAGTAAACATGAACTTAACTATAATCAATAAAAATATAAATTTTGCTTCTAAATACACATTTTCTTGTACAGAAGTCAGAAAACTCCAAATTAAAAACTCGAAGTTTGGTTAAAAATTTCTTTAGACGTTTATTATAATTATCATAAAAAAATTCAAAGTGTGAATTGCTAATCTGTTTGAGTTGCACGTTTGTATTGAGTTCTGTTAAATATTTTGTACAGTTTACATTAGTAAACTGTACAAAATATTTCAGAAATAGTAAATAACATTTTTAAGATCGGCCAGGTACTATGCATAAAACTGTTCTTTTTCATATCATATCATATCTAGCTATACTCCAAATTCTTACAGAATATTGCGAAAAAAAAAATTTTTTATATATAGCGGTGCTTCTCTTGTATCTGCTAAATATTGAAGATTTTTAAGTACTGTCCCGAAGATTATAATGTATAGAATAAAAGAAATTACCGAGATTTGCTCAAAAAAGCCAGGTTAAATCGTTACGTCCATCTTACATAGATATACGGATTACAAAATTATTATTAAAGCTGTATATTCCTGTTATTTAAATTCTTTTGTATGCAGTTATAAAGTAAAGGTTAAATACGAATATGAGAATTGAAACCTTCAAAATTAATCAAATCGGTGGCGCCTGACGATTCATCCAAAAATACAACAAACGTTCGTGGGATATGTTGATAATTGCAGAATTGAAAAATTTAACATTTGATAGCATTTTTCCATTTTGTTATCCTTACAATTCTTGCAATTATACAAACATACTGGATGAATTTTGAAGAATTATTAAAATTAAGCACTCAGCAGATCGGAAATGCCACAGAAATTTCTGTAAAAATTACTGTTTTAGGATTCTGCCATTAAGCGTATATAATTAACTGTAGGAAAACTTCTCCATGCTGGAAAATCTATGTATACCGTTAAAAACGTTTGATTCTGAGGAAATTTCTTGTAGTAAAATTCTATACAATATTATGAAAATATCCAAAATTGGGGAATTACTTTAGGAACTAGACAAAGAGTTTAATCTTCACCTACATATTTATCACTATTATGTATTCGATGCTCTTGAAAAATGATATTCACAGTTAGAATCTTCAAAAGATTCTCAGCAGCCCGGGAGTTTCCCTAGAAATTTTAGAACAACTTTGATGTTTTCGTTCAATTTCCACCTGGAACGTTTAGCAAGCGCTGAACTGTCCTAACTTTATTTAGAAATATTTCCATTTCTCTAAGCCTATTTGAGTGTACTTCTGATTTTAATTTGTTTTAAAATTTGTAACGAGACCTTCATAAGTCGGTTAGAGATTCTCAAATCTTGAGTTTTCCCTAGATGCGACGTTTTGTTACTAATCCCCAAATGTATAGCAAGAATCTGTGATGAACATACCCAAACCTGATCTTTTGCATGACAAAACACAATTTTTTTTCTCGTTCGCAATAGAGAGAGCTCGCCATCCCGAAAGTTCGAAACTTCAACGCCTCGCGAAATTACAACCCAGTTCTTGTTTTCTCCCCGTAGCAAAGCGTTTTACAGCTCTAAAAACCATCAATCCGAGCGAAAGCTCTAGTTTCTGAGCACAAAACTTGGAAACTATCTAGGCTATAGCAAGAATATATAGCACCATACATAAGGGGGTGAGAATACGACGGCCCAGCGCTTCGGGCGCTCTGATAAGGCTCCGGGGGTGGCACAGGGCGCCGGCTCGCTACTCCCGGACTACGAACGGGGATGCTATGGAGAGCATCACCACGACCCACTTGGACTGCCGCAGTCTTAAAGCGATAGACTGTACGCGGATGGATTAAATCTCCTTCACTTCCATGCTATAAATTCGAATTTAAGTTCTATAATCGACTTTTTACTTTTTGTTTGTTACACGACAACACAATGAGAAGGTGTCAAATTGTCAGAGCTATGAAGACGCAAATATATCTTAAATTTCAAAGAAAATGAGTTGGTTTCCGTGTAATTAAGGCACCAATTTTTGGTATTGCGGTATTTTTTGCCTCATTCCGTTCTATGTTTTTGTTTCCATTTCGGTTCGTATTTCCTACTGATATGCCTGTATGCGTCTCTGCCTTGCCGATTTTCTAATATCTGTTGAATATTCTTTCACCATAAATCTCCTTACTTTTTTCAACTGCATATTTGGCTCTATGTACAAGAGCCATTAGAAAAGTTCCTTTATAAAAAAATCACCAGACATCAAACTTTAAGCTTGCCTAACCTAACCTAATTAAATTAATTGTAAATTAACTTATCGCTACTTAGGATAACGTTACCTGATCCAACGTAATACATTATAATTTTAACCGAATGAAAAATAGCCTTGCTTCAGCTACAATTTATTTTATATCTATCTCAACTTCTGATTCCTGGCCGGCAATACCATTTTGGAATAGTATTTGCTACAAAACATATCTCTAAAAATTTTCATTTATTTTGTTTTTTATATCTGCTTAAAGCCAGGATTCATTATTATCTGCATCCCTACATCTATGTCTGTTTGTTAGTCAGCTTAGAGCAGATCTTCTCTTCCTGAATTCAAAATCGGCTTTCATTATTTATTTTCATCTTTACAGCTCAATATAAACTTTATAAACAGTTAAAAACAATTTCTCTTTAATCTCGCAAATAAATTACTATACCTTCTGTCTGTTTATAATCGTCGTAGAACCAATTTTTATAGATATTTACTTCTATCTACGCCTGGTTTTCAGTCTCTTTAAAGCTTAATATCTGTGTTAGTTCGGTTAGTTTAAAACAAATGTCACTGGTTTTTTACTACTACCTCTTCTCAGCCTGCTTCAGTCCAATTGCGGACAACCACCTAGAAGATCTAGTCTGCACTATTTTCTGTAGTTTAAAACCGGCCGTTCTATTACTGCTACCTACTTCTTAATTAGGTCTTTATTAAAAACTAGTAACTGTATTTTGGCAGTTTCTAAACTCTGACAGTTTTATATTTGGTATCTATTGGATTCAATATGACGCATTTTTAAAATCACATCAACCGTGAGGACTTTAAATGGTTCCACTAATAATAATAATTACAATGCATGTTTAGCATATATAAATAAATAAGTTCTTTAATTAACGTATAGGATCACTCCCATATTTGGTAATTTCCCAATCCTAATCTATTTAAAGGTGTAGGAGTCTACAACATCTTAAAACAATATGTTCCTCTGTTAGTTATTGGTGTTATAATCTTCCTTTTTATTTTCCCCTGAGTCTTAGACAATGTTCTCATGCTAACAATGTTGATACGTTTGAAGCTAATCTTTAACTGTACTGATTTCTAATTCGCATTTAAGCCAATCTTTACACTTTAGTTTATCTTTATTCCTATCTGTGTACAGGCCTGTCTTCATCTGTAAGTTTTCCTGTGGCTGTTCTTTTTTGTCGAAAGTCTTTAGTTTACAACGAATTTAATTTTTTCATTTTTATCTTTATCTGCGCTGTAATTTTCTTAAAATTAATCTTAAGTTGTATTGGCATCTGCATCAGTTTGAGGTGACTGTTTTCTTCCTTCGTATTAATTAATTTAATTAGTTTAATTGCACCCGTTTCCCTATCAGTTAATGTTTGTATTATTATTATGAGGTTAAACCGTCTTCCATTAATACTATATTTTTAAATGCTTCGTTTTACTTATTTTATTTACTAATTTGTGTCTGATTTCCAATCTTTAGCTGCCTTTTTCTTAATCCTGTAAATATCTTGCTTATTATTGTAATAGTTTCCTTGTTGTTATTCTTTCATCCTACTGTCCTCTCCCTTTCCTTGATTCACAACCACTTTGCGACAATCTTAATAACAATTATTTTCGACACCATTCTTTATTTTCCTCACATCCTTCTTCATCAATAACATCTATCTTACCATTACCATAGCAGCAAAACCGTTTTTTTTTTAATTATGTTCGTGCACAAATGAAAAACTAGTTCTGTTTCATTATTTTACCTTTGTATTCGTTTCTGTTTCTATCTGCTTATCTAACGACAAAAATAGAATAGTAACCTAGTTTTAATTATTGTCAATTATAACAATTTTTCGGTCCGATTCGAAGCGTCCTTCCCAAATTTTTTTGGAAAACACTACCTTGTATGTAACCGGACCTAAATCAAAGTACGTCAGATTATAAATACCCGTCATATATTGCACTTGCACCCTGCACCTTTCTAACCACCTACAGCCGCCCCCTGCTGCAGCGCCGCAATGATTGATGTTGGCCAGCGAGGGAACTGCACCCTCGGTTCATAAATAACCCCGAAGCCCATGCTGCATACACCCTTTCCCTAGCACAATGTGCAGCTCCCCGTGACACCTATAGGGGTTGGCGCCCTATCACGTAGGGGACAATGCAGCGTATTTTATAGGTATTATTGAACACTATTGTTGTAATTAAGGTGGATTCATAGGTTACGCTTTAATGCAGGTTGAGGTGTTTATTAATTTTTGTGATTCCAATTTTTCTCCGATAGACCTTTCGCGTTTTAATTTGCTGGGTGGGACAAGTTTGCCCCTTGATTTAGTTTTAAAGTTTGGATTACTTATTCCAAATGGGTAGTTCTTTGCTATATATTTAATATATTGTAATACACAAATTGTTTTTGCTATATTGTATTTTTCAGTCAAAAGAGTCAAATAGTTATACAAAAGGTTGTAAAGTATCACATAATAAGTAAAAGGAAATAGTAGCAAACTTAGTGTTTAGATCCTCCATAAGAAACGCTGGAATAGCTGGTGGCTCCGCTACCATGCTCGTGATCGTGGGTTACAGATGTAGAGTATCCATGGCCTTCGCCGCCTCCATAACCACCACCTACACCACCTCCATGTCCTCCGAAGCCTCCGCCGAGGCCTCCTCCGATTCCTCCACCGAATCCACCTCCGTGTCCTCCTCCGAAGCCTCCACCGAGACCTCCTCCAATTCCTCCACCTAATCCACCGCCGAGTCCACCTCCTAAACCTCCACCGAGTCCACCTCCCAAACCACCTCCTAATCCTCCTCCTGCACCACCACCACCTCCTCCAACGTAGATGGGTTGTGGGACGGGCACAACAACTGTGTGGGGAACCCTAACTGGGACGGGTTGTGGTACGCTGACGGGGTAGGGTTGTGGTACTGGAACTTGGACGGGTCTAGGAACTGGTACTTGAACTGGATAAGGTACAGGGTATGGAACATGGCGGTTTACAGTTACTGGTACTGGTCTGGGAACGAAAACTGGCCTTGGTACGGGCACTGGTACTTGAACGGGGCGTGGTACTTCGACGGGTATTGGCTGATTTACGGGCACTGGCACGGGACGGTCGACGGAGACTGGGTAGGGTTGGGGAACTGGTACTGGTACTTGTTGAGTGATGGTGTTGATTTGAGCACCACCGCCGCCACCTCCACCAATTCCACCTCCAATACCGCCTCCGATTCCTCCTCCGATTCCTCCCCCAATTCCTCCTCCAATTCCACCTCCGATTCCTCCTCCGATTCCTCCTCCAATTCCTCCTCCGATTCCTCCTCCAATTCCACCTCCGATTCCACCGCCAACTCCTCCGCCAAATCCGCTACCGTCGAAGCCATGATCGAAACCACCACCTACACCGCCTCCTTCTCCTCCATGCCCATCACTTCCCAAAGAGACTCCCCCACCGTGGATATCTGACACTCCTCCAAAGTCACCGCTGCTGATGCCACGCTTGTCGGTTTTCTTTGATGGAACATCGCCCCCTTGGCCTAGGTGAGCAACGGCACAAAGGACGAATGCAGCAACCTGGAAAATAATGTTTTACTTCTTTTAATTTTTGTATATAAATTTATTAATAATTGATATCAGTTCTGAATGTGGATATAATGCCATTTATTAAAAATTAAACGACTATATTTGAAATATTTAAGTATATTTGTTAAAATAATAGAACAAAATGAAAGATTTAATTAAAATTTGTGTTTAATTACTTACCACGTAGGTGTTCATGTCTTGCTTGGGAAGTGAAGAAGCGAAGAATGATGCTCGTCCCCTTGGGCAATCAGTTTTTATACTAACGGTGGCGGTGTGGATTTTTAATAATTAGACTTTCACTGATGGGTGATCCCGCTCAGATTATTATCATTCACATATTTAATGCACTTTACGCTCGGCTTAGTTTTGTTAATTGGGATCCCTGCAATTTTGCACAACGGATTTTCTTGGAATTAGTTAATGCTGTAATTCTAAAAGCTACATAATTGTTTTGCATGAAAGGTTTTAGCGCCTCAAAGAGTCAATTTTGTTAGTTCTACATTGACGAGTTGGCTTATATCCATTCGATAAAAGTTGCAGTGCAAGGAAACACATTACAGTGAAATATTATACTCTATGAAAAAAATAGTTTAGCCCAGATTCTTTTCCAAATTGTTTTACATTCAGAATTTAACCCCAGGCCAAAACAATATCAATATCTATTTAAAATAAAGTTTAATTTCCATTACACGCTCAAATGATGAATCATAGGAATGAAGTCCTAAAGACAAAATTTCACTGGCTTATTTTGTAGCAGCTAAATTTCTTGACCATACACTTCCTGTCTCCTGAGAACAAATTTCAGACGAGATAAGAAATAGTGCCTTAAATTCTTTATTAATCAATTTCCGAAGTGTGATGTTGCCAGGAGTCATACTTTAGGAGGCTTAATTTCTTTGAGGATTAAATTTTGGGAAGGTGAATATCCTGAACACAAATTTACAAGTATAGGAACTAGTAAATACATTTCAGAGAGGCCATATTTCTGGGCGCCAAATTTCAAAGAATTAAAAGTATTGAGAGCTTGCTAAACTTTCTAAAATATTTTAGAAAGATGAATTTGCTGAATGCCAAACTTTTGGGATCCTATATTCCGTTAGTATTAAATATCTAGGTAGCTAATTTCCAAAGGATTGAAAATGAAAGAATTAAGTTTCAGTGTGCTAAAGCCTTTAATGTTGAATATATATTCAGTGAGTGGTTTTGTCGGAGTATATGATAACTAGGACAACATTTCTTCAGAATCAAACTTGTGGAGTCAAAGTTATTTGTGCCCCAATTTTTGCGGATTCACTCATGGGCCCAATATTTCTTCAAATGACATTACTTATCTGAAAAAATAACTTCTGAGGGATAAATGTCCTGAATGCCAATTACAAAGCATTAAGAATTCTGAGAACTAAATTACAAATTTTCGGACGTTTAACATTTTAGAGAACCAAATTTGGGAAATTTCCTGAAAAAATTCTGATGCAATTCTATAAAATCCAAACTAAAAATAGAAATTCTGCATGACGTCATAATCCAGAAACAATTATGTATGTTCAAATATGATTTTATAAGTCAGTACTCGATAACTTTCTGGAAAATTGTTACTTTTTACTTTTTTTTTAAATCAGTATTAATAGTAGAAAACTTTTTGCTACCCTTGTATCAAACTTTCGAGGTACAGAATATTTTCGTACCAGGTAAATACGTTTCAAATATTATTGTTAAACAATCCATTACTATTTGTGACTAAACACTACACATGCTTCAATATCAGTGCTTGTAGTGCTTAAATACACTTGTAAACATGTTATTTTCGAAATAAGCTATGAAAGAGCCAAAACCAAAGTAACATAATAGATAATATAAAAAAAAGTACGACGTATTTTATTTCACTATTTATAAATACATATCTATCATGTCCTTTTAAATAAACGAAGATATTGCAGAGCTCATTTAAATTGATTAAAAGATAGCCCCATAAAAATATCTTTTAAAATAAATAACAATATTTCCTAGGTAGATATTTGAAAATAGTTTAAATAATAAATACATTATGGGATACAGTCAACCATTCTTATAATAAAAAATGTAATCGTGAATAATCAATTATAAAATGTTCAAATCAATGAAACTATTTTCGAGATATTTTATAATTAGGTCATTTTATTTTTTTACTTTGATAACATCACTACTTCGAAGAAGCAAAACGGTGCTTGGACTGTTGTCTTTGATGAAGGACATAGTAAATAACAATCTAGACAATAAATCAATAGTTAAAACTAATTGATACTTCATTTTTTACTGAACTATTATCAAAAGTTTAAATGTAGCAGATCATATTCCTAAATGAATGAATCTCAACACTCGATTAAAAAGTTGTCGAGGTAAATAAAATGTATGTGTTATTATTTTGATTGTAGAACTTGTTCAGCAGTTTAGCAGGTGTTAGCCATTAGCCTAAAAAGAAATTTTAATACAGATTTCAACAAGTGTTAAGTAAAAAGAGATTGAATACAGAGATAACGCGTCTGTCACACATTCTCCCATACTATAACTTAGTGCCTAGAGGGAGAAGAATAGTTCTATGATTAAATGTAAAAACTGGGACCTGAAAGCAAGACGTCACTGCTGAGTAAAATACTAGTTTTAAGATGCCGACGAATATCTACTAAAAAATAGTTAGACAAGGTGTATATATAGGGCGATTCCAAACATGTGCAAAAAGTTGTAACCACGTATCATCAACAGCCTTTCCGTCTCACTGCTGGGCATCGGCCTCGTCTCTGCCACATGTTTCTCCTCAGCGTTAAGGTAGAAACACGGGGACCTACAGTTTAACGTCGAATCCGAACATAACCACGTATAGCCGAGGCTATTTAAACCCTAAATCACCTAGTACTTTTATTTAAATTCAACTCCGCTGCGGAGGTGTGGGACTACAAAGTTTTTTCTCATCAATTCAATAAAATGTAAATAACTTCTTTGTATCTTGCCCCATTCTGACGTTTTGGAGAGCTAACTGTACAGCCTTAGTTGCCTTTCAACTAAAATTTTTACATCTGAGTCAATTTTCATCCATTTTTCACACTCAAGTGCACATTTTTCTCGATTGGAAAATAAGTTCGGACTGCTTTCCAAAATAACGAAGTATATAAACATGTGACAAGAAACATAAAAGTTATTTACATATTAGTGAATTGATGTAAACATACTTTGAAGCTCCACATTTCCATAACAGCGCCGAATTAAAAAAAGATACTAGGTGATTTAGGGGCTAAATAACCTCCGCTATGCGTGGTTAAAGTTTTTCGTACATGTATAGAATTACCCTGTATATCGAAGGCTCATAAACGTAGGGGTGCAAATTGCTTTGTGTTTATAAAATCCTATGCGGTTTGTTGCATACATGATATGGTGTTCCCGAACTGCCATTTAAATATAAATATTTTGTCATATATTAATTAGAAACCTGTCATTCAATTCAATGCCTTACAGAAGCGAATAAGCATGTCACATAACCTCAAAAATATAATGGTAGCGGTTGTAATAATAGTTGTATGCCGCATGAAGAGGCAAGCTGTAATATACTAGATAATAAGTATTTAGCTGCAATTTAAAAAACCAGTTCCGTACACTAACATTAAAAAGTTTTTCATATAAGTGGTAATATTAGTTACTTATTTACAATTTTTACATAAACAGAACGAAAAATTTATATATTTATCCTTTATTGAGACACTTTAGCCTTGCCCTGCCACAATGTTTAAATGATCCACATGATATACATCACAGGAATGGGAAAAAGTTCTCTTTCTCATTACGGCATAGCCAACTTAAGTTTCATATCATTCTAAGAATTTTTCTTTAATTGGCTGCGCGGTTGCATTTTTATCAAGAAAGTGCCTGAAAAACGAAAAAATGATGTTTCTCTATTTTCATAAATAATCGAGATAGCTTTCAATTGAAAAGTCGAAAAATCTCGAATAACTCGGAAACAAAATGCGTTAGCCAATTTTGTACTCAGGCATTGAGTTTGTCTCTATGAAAAATGGGAGGTCCATTTCTCCATATCTATTATAGTTATCGAGATTGGAAACTAGAAAACATCGAAATTTTCCTACCCTGTACATAGCTATGTCGTCCAGTATATTAAAGAACAACGTACATTGATTATTAATACGTATATTATATTAAACAAGAATTTTATTTGTAGTTCTTGATATGTTAGTACCAATTCATTATTGTTATTGGAAGAAGTTTTAGTTGACTAGTCGCAGTAGAAGTTTTATATGGGATATTATAAAAATCTTGTATTTTCTTATTCATGTATGTACCGTAAACAAAAAATTCTACAACCATTGTAGTTTCGCTCTATTGTCAGACTTTGTACAGCATGTAAAACTAACAGCAGCAAAAATATGTCAACTATAAAAACCTCACAAACACAAGTATTGTTTAGTACTTGTAAAGAAATATACGAGGGTCATTAGATTCGTTTTGTCATAAATTGATAACAGTTTATTGTTCCTTGTTTTCAAAATGTAAATATGTCTATTTTTGAAACTGGAAGACAAGTTTGCCGATATCCTGGAACATGCATGCCGACAGTTCTGTATAGTGCGCTGTAACTGTTTTAAGGTTTTGCAGTACCTTTCTGCGACTTCCCCTCGAGGTAGATAATCCATCAGAAGAATGCTTTTATGGTTCCAAGAAGCTGTTACAATAACTTCCATAGTTGAAAGTGCCTGTTTGAACTTTTTCGGCTTGGTAGGAGAATGAGTGGTACAATTCAAGAGACTGTCGTGTAGTTTCAGGTTTGTAGCGAATCGCCCATCTTCCGTCACTGAGATTCAAGAATGCATCCCCTTCTGTACGGTAACGATCAAGAAGAGAAGTAGCTATTCTCTTCTGTCTATGTCAGCATTCTTGAGACTATTCACTCACAGCTTCGTAAACAATAGAACATGAGACATTATAGACATTAGGGCTTATCAGTTGTGACTCTCCTGTTTTGTCGAATGTATGCATCAACAACAGTTTAATTCTTGATCATCAAGCACGTTAGACCTTCCTTCGTGGAATAGCCGACACAATTTCCGCACGTTCGCCCCGTTTATCATTCTTTCTTCAAAATCAACTAGCTGTCGATGAATTTCAGCTGAGCGAAAGTTTTTGCATTTAAAAAACGTTGTTGACGATCAGCACGGTAAATGAAATGATAATAAAAAAGTACGCCAGAGCCACCTAACAACTCGGAGCTAACTGAAAGTATCACAAACAAATTAAGACACTTTCCCAATCGGGTTGCATTTCAAAGCGTCAACTTGCGTTGTTAATATATATGTGTATATATACTGTGATGAATTTTTACTCGTTAGCTCGGTTAATGTCACTTTATATAGGATACTCGTTCATTTTTATGATGTCTTGGAATTCGGTTTCATTGCTCAGTTACATAGGGCAGACCACGACGCAGATAACTTCTTGATTGATTAGATACACTGCCAAGTTCGTATTTTGATAAAAACCTATAAAAAAATTATTATTGTTAAAAATTCTTATTTAAAAGCTAACATATGCAAAGAAATAAATGTAGAAAAATATTATATAATGCCTCGGCTTAGCTGTAAGCTTAACTCTGATATTTTAAGTCACGAAGGAGTTTGCTGCATTATCGGAACATTTTGTGGAAATGTGTTTTAGACTGTCGTGAAATGCAGAGTGGGTATTAGATGTTGGTTTCGAATATGTATAGGGTGTTTTATAAATCAGAACTAGATTGGACAGTGACACCGTCGAAATATGATCATTTTATATTAATTATTTACCTGTCAGAATATGAATTTCAATATTTGATCCAAGGATCCTATGGTAATTTGTGTGAAATTAAGGCATGGTTATTATAGAGATTTTGTCCGTTGCTACATAGTTGTTGATAAAAAAAATAGAGAGAGCAATTTGTAATTCAGTGTGAACACACGCATTTATTCATGTGCTTAAAAAATATTAAAAATAATTAATATTGCTTATGTTAATAAAGTATTTGTTTTGTACAATTATAAAAACAAGTTTCCTTAAAGAACGAGTAAAGTAGTTTTTACTCACAAAGTTAACATTCAATAAATGCATCCTGTTCGAAGTTTGAAGATTTAGTGGCTGCGCATGGGAATTTGGGACGCTGCGTAGGAGGCTGCTGTGAAGGTCAACGACGATCCTAAGAAAATAATTACTTTTGGACGAAGAGATTGCCTAATAAAAGGTAAACTAATTATCACGTACCTATTCAGGAAGCACGAGAGTACCAGAGAACAGAAGAAAACGCCACCAAATAATATTTTAAACTGTCCGAATTTTGTTTAAGAGTTTTATAAGGCATTTTTAGGTTAATATGCATACTGGCTGAAGTGTAGAACCAACTGAAGTTCGCTGCGTATTAGGTAATACATTTTAAATGTCCATTTCCTCTTAGAAATCCAAAATGCGATAGGACCGACTTCTGTAACAGAGTAATCATGCTCGAGAGCTATACCGTGGTATATTTTTAAGTTAATACCTGGCGTCCAAATTTTACATAATTTATAAAAGGTATTATTCAATTAAAAATATGATTGCAGTATGCAAGATAATTCAATTCAAAATCTTAATTAACCTTTAAATTTAATTAAAATATTTTTCTTTCTATTTAAATAAACAAAAAATATACATAACAATATATATATATATATATTGCTATGATAAATATATGAGCAGGCCATGGAGGTACCATCGCTGCACAGCATGCAAGTATAAGAGCATACTTTATTTATGCATCTCTTTACTAGGTATTTATGTATGTATTTATAAATTTGTAAAATGTTTGTCTTATTGGAGGTGGCATTGGAATCATTAGATTTGCAGTAACAACGTTAACCCATAACACGTGATAAGAGAGTGAACTCCAATAGGATAAATATCATAAATGAGAGGGTTGTTAGGGTAATAGATAAACAAGGGTGAAAAATAATTATTCAAGTTTTAGTATTTGAATCAGGCGGAGGTGTGATCGGGCTTCACCCAGAAATTCACACCCGAGCAAGCAAATTATATTAAATTTACATACAACTATTCATATTTGGCATTTAACGTTTTGGTCGATGTAATATTTGTTCAATTAAATGAAGTTATGGAA